>JASAND010020660.1:0-12018 GCA_030248195.1 Trissonchulus latispiculum | reverse complement strand
CACAAAAAGGATTTGGGGCCTGGAACATTGCACATGCTGAAAAGGTCAAGAAAAATATCAATACGTCAATTTTAATAATATCTATTTGTATACCCTATCTAATTTTTGCAGCACTCAATATCTACTGCGTACTAGCAATAATATTGCGATATGAAAATGCAACTGTTCGTTACAATATTAAGTACTACTACCAACGTTACAGTTATGATAAAATTGTTAAGGCTATTGCCACCGAAAATTATTATCTTAAGCTTAATATGTATCGGGATGTTTTGTATCTGCTAAATCATTCCTGTAACTTTTATTTGTACATAATTTTTTATTCTCGCTTTCGTGTTTGTTTTCTGAAAAAGTTAAAACAATTATTTGGTCTTGCCACTACTCGAATCGTGCCACAAATTACAACCGAAAAGCAATTAGCGGAAAATAGAGAGTAAGCTGACTGATACATTACAACATAATGTTAAATGTATACATAATATCTGTAATTGTTATGCCCCAATGCTCTACGAGGCATTTAAGAAGTTTGAGTCATCTGAGAAGCATTTGAAATGATTGACGAACATGACCAAAAATTCGTAGGATTCTGACTCAAGTTTAAGACCTAGTGAAAGTTGCTGCGAGCATATTATGCCAAGCATTGTCAGTTCACACCAACTAAAATGTCAAGCTTCTGCATACCATAAAGGAGCTTCTTACTTCAAGCAAATTTTTCTACTGGGTCATTATGTTTATTCATTTTCTCGATCAATGTTTTTGCACTTTACATGCTACAACTGCTGGAAATCACTGAAGCTTCAACCAGAGTGTATGTATCTGATCAAAATCGAAACATATGGCTCGCCATCATTGAATTCAAGGCCGGACTATATATAATATTTTAAAGACTCGACCGCAAACACAATATCCGCGTGAATTGTAAACGTGTTAAGACAATACATCCATTTGGGTGAATCTCATAATTAGGGTTTAGTGAGGTTGCAAACCTTGTAAACATTAAGCAGTTACCACAGCAGTTTCTGGGCAATTGCATATTTATCATGCCGTGTCATTATCATTAGCTTTGATATATAAGTTTAGGCAGGGAACAGTAATTGTCATTTCTAGTTGTGTTGGTACTTGAATTGCTATCGCATGTAATCATCCAGCAAGTATTATCCTAAATATGCTACGTTCAAACTCTTAACCTGCATGTGATAAAATGTAAAGTTCTGAATGTAAATGTAAAGTTAAATTTGTTTATTATTGCTATTAATTGTTGTTCGTTGTTGGCGTTGTTGTTGTTGCTGTTGTTCAAACAATGTGTTTCTTTTCAAGTAGTACTTTACTAACTTCTAGGCAAAACAAAGACTAAACTCCATTATAATGCACAGGGTGTTTTGTATATCTACTGTGTGGTAAGTACACAAGAAGGCCCATTTAGTTTAAAAACAGTTAGTAGAAACATCTTCTTGTTTCACATTGACTAACTTGCACTCATGTTGAGCTGATGCACTCATTCTACACCTTGCTTAGAAGAAGAAGGTTGTATAATACAGATGAGTCTATTAAAATTTTGTTGTTGCATACTGTTATTCGACTAATACCATAAACCAGAAAGTAGGTAATTAACTGTAATTAGTTCAGTTGTGCTAGCCAGCATCACTGCAGTGAGAGTTTCGGTCTATCGGTTCATCTAATATTGCCGTTTGGATTTTATTTTGCTTTTCATAAATCTAAAAGGTTTTATTATTAAATACGATGGCTTTACTCATTGCATCAGTAGGGTAGGCAGGACTATTTAGTAGAAGAAAGAGTATACAAAGATATGCCACTAGAGATTCTCTCCGTTATCAGAGCAAAAACTATGCCCCTTGAAGTGACGGGTCTAATTTGTGGAAGATGTTGTTCATCGGCGAAATTTTCCGTGGGCCGGCCGTCGCGACGCCGGCTGGTGCCACTTTTCGCAGGCTATCCAAAATACAATAAAAATATTAGATATTTGACATCTTTTCAAGGCAAATTGTAGCAAGTTTAAGGCAGTAAGCCGCAGAAACTGTCACCGGCCTGCCGGCCGGCCGGCCAACTCTGGACCTGGACATGCCGGTCACCGGCCGGCGGCCGGCCGCCGGTCGGCCTGTCTAGACAAGGCCGGTGCACAACACTAGTGGGAGGGGTCAGTCGTTATCGTGCAGATCATGTCGCAAGCCTAATAGCTAAAAGCGTAACGCTTGTCACAGTCACATTCTTAGTTATTGTGCTCTCTTGGTTTAACCCATCACTTCAAAGAAATTCGCGCACTATGCTGAAGAGTAAAGGTTAAAGCAGACACAAATTAAACGAAAACGCTGGTAGTGTTTTCGAGCTAAGCACAATGAAAAGTTTGTACTTGAAAGAGAGAAAGATTAGGCTCGGATACCAACGTTTGTGAGAAGAAACTAACTTGGTTATGCTGCGGCGCGTACTGGTTAGATCAAAGGGATCCCCGTGGTCAACACGAATGAGTACGTTGGCAGCTGGTTAAAAGGCATCTGTTTCCAGCTAGGATCGGAAATCGAATGGACGATGTACTGGACCACCGGGGCTAGGGACGGTTGGTGGAGCTTCTGGATCATAGGCCTGCAAAATCTAAGGATTTGATCATTAACCCTGCCAATATAACAAAAGACCCCTCATGGTACACTTATGGTACAGAGGGTACTCAGATTGGTATCGGCGGGGAGAAGGAGAAAGGAAGTATAGAATTTAAATTGGAGAGTGCTAAATACAAGATTGTAGGTTCGTGATGAGTGTATGATTTCGAGTTCTCTACTAATTTTTAACACAAAATGAAGACAACAAATATTGTTTATTATGTTCAAACATAATCTTCATGAAAAGGTAATCAATTTAAAAGGAAATAGACCGTGCTCAGCGAGAAAACATTACCCCGAGCCCCCCAGAACCAACCTTTACCCAAAGCCTGCTGAGATCATGTCCTGGTGAATGCTGCTGATTTGGAGATATTGAAAAGTAAAAGTGACCGATTTTTCCGAAAATGTAGACCCTTTTATAGTCATAATCTAATTTGCATATTATACAAAATTGTAGCATTCAGATAGCTAGTTTTCGAAGCCAAAGATTTTACACGCAAGAAGGATAGCTAACTGTGCAAGCCAGTGACTGTACACAGAACAAAAGAGTTTACTGTTTGCAAAGAATTTTCAAAGAATTTTGCTATGCGGTTGTGTATATTCCCACAAATACCCCCCTCTTTTGAAGCCGCCGGCCCCCGCGCGGCTTAGCAAAAATAGGGTAAAATTTGAAAGATACCTAGCTAAAATTAGTGGTAAACTGAGAGATTAGAGTTCGAAGACAAAAGGTTAAAAAGTGGAGCAAAACAATCCCCACTTCTCACAGGACATATCCTGGCAACACGATCCTAGGCCGACAACTACGTACACTGATAAAACTTTCTCGGCTGTGACCGAACTCACAAACACACACTAACTAAGATTGACTAACAACCGCACAATGGCAGAAGCATCGAGAGAGGATACATGGGTACATGACGCAGCAGCATAGCAAAATTTGCCCACCCTCATTCTGAGAATCCCCTCTTTGATACAAGCCTCGCATATGACGTTTAAAAGAAACAGCTTTATGCCAACCCAAATTACAAAACTACCACCAGAAAACAGACAAGAAACATGAAAAATGAACACAATGAAGCATGAATAAAAAGCCAGTCCAAGCGTTCATAGGAGTGCCGGGGAAGGGAATCGCACAGCTGCCGGAAACATCGCAATAGCTGAAACGACCCATCAGCAACCGGCCAGCCACCTGAGAGCAGAGCAACGCAAGTCCGCAGCCCATTGTGGCCGGGCAGGAGGAGCCAAGCAGAAGCCAGTGCACTCAGACACGCCAAGGGCGCCTCCGGAAGCATCCTGAATACCCCCGGAGTCATCGCAGATGGAGCCGGAAGCGTTACCAACGCCTCCGACACCTCCAAGACCACGGAACGACACCAACCCAAAGCCCAGAATGGCGGGGCACGAAACAACAAAAAGGAGCCGGTGTACGCCAATACGCAGAAAATGCCTCCGGAAGCATTCTAAGTGCCTCTGGAAGCACCATGGGAAACACCGAACACCGAACCGAGAGCCCCGGAAACATGAATTGGAGAGTGCTAAATACAAGATTGTAGGTTCGTGATGAGTGTGTGATTTCGAGTTCTCTACTAATTTTTAACACAAAATGAAGACAACAAATATTGTTTATTATATTCAAACATAATCTTCATGAAAAGGTAATCAATTTACAAGGAAATAGACCGTGCTCAGCGAGAAAACATTACCCCGAGCCCCCCAGAACCAACCTTTACCCAAAGCCTGCTAAGATCATGTCCTGGTGGATGCTGCTGATTTGGAGATATTGAAAAGTAAAAAGTGACCGATTTTTCCGAAAATGTAGACCCTTTTATAGTCATAAACTAATTTGCATATTATACAAAATTGTAGCATTCAGATAGCTAGTTTTCGAAGCCAAAGATTTTACACGCAAGAAGGATAGCTAACTGTGCAAGCCAGTGACTGTACACAGAACAAAAGAGTTTACTGTTTGCAAAGCATTTTCAAAGAATTTTGCTATGCGGTTGTGTATATTCCCACAGAAGGACAGACGTCTAAGGGATTGCCACTGGAATAGGGACTGTCCAGGACGGTTTAAGCAGCAGGAGGCTGGGTCTACTCTAGGATATGGAAAAAATCAAGTTACCACTTTCACGACCCTTCTGGAAGGTAACAGCTGCAAACTAAGGACATCCAAGGCAAACATACATACACTCAAGATGGAGAAACAGTTACGGCATATCGGAGAACAGGGACATGCAGTTTATCCCTCGGAGATGTTGTCTTAAACTATTGGGAATTGAATTTTTGGCTAACATATATGGACTAAAGGTTGCCCACCTTAATTATGAAAAAGTTCGATTTCTCTAACGCTCCATGCGGCTTCATGGAAGATAACACCAAGTTTCTAACC
Organism: Trissonchulus latispiculum; assembly: GCA_030248195.1. Lineage (NCBI taxonomy): Eukaryota > Metazoa > Nematoda > Enoplea > Enoplida > Ironidae > Trissonchulus > Trissonchulus latispiculum. The sequence continues at coordinate 7,017 of JASAND010020660.1, read as the reverse complement.
TACATTACTACGTTTACAAGAAAGCTACTTTTTCGGAATAGAGGAGGCAGTCAAAACGGTTCTAGACACCCCTGAGCCAAGGATACTGAAGTCGTCTAGGTTCATAGCGGACAAGGACAGCGGACAAGGAGTAGAAATGGACGTCGCTGTGCTTTACGAAACAATGTGGAATTTGTTTTCGAACAAATTTGCTCAAAATTCCGAGGCCCGGAAGGCACTTCTGGCTACGGAGGAAGCCAAACTCGTGGAGTGGAAAGGGAATCCTCGAGATCCGTGGAGATGTTGCCTGTATCTGGAGGATTTGAGAGCGGCGGATTATACCGAATGGAAAACTCGAAATAACCAGGGAGACATGCTCACCCAGTTGCGGAATACGTTTAGAAGTATGAGCGCTACAAGGCTGAGATTGACGAAATCAGAGAGACCGAGAGCAAACTAAAGGTAGTTTTGTTTCATTCTTAGCTTGTTTCAAAATGGAAAATGACACTTCCTTCTCCTTAGCAACATGAAATGTTACAGGTATCTCGTGTAGATTTAAACTTGAACAAATCTTCCTATTCGCTTTGAATATTCAAATCATTTAACAACAAGAAACTAATTTGAAGAAAGAAAATTATTGTCAAGAGTTTAACAACATTTTTCTAGGAAAACATTTGAGTTTTTGGATTGTTCCTATTCCTGGCATGTTTCCTTGGACCATCCCAAGATGGCCCCATGCGCCTACTGGATCAGCAGATTCGCCGCCGGTTCAAGTCTTCGGAAATTAGGTAGAGTCGTTCTAAGTAATTAGAGAAGGCTTGAAATTGGATTCTAAAAACCGGTTGAGCCCACTCTGGATGACCTCGTCCATGATTCAGGTGGCTGCATTCCAAACTTCGAGGCGCGCAGAACAGTCTGCAAAAAAATGTAAATAATTATCATCAGAGCAGTCATTATATAGATCCCCACACACAGTATTCATCTACTGTTTCAGCTACCTTCACAATTAGCATGTTAGTGAACGAAATCTGTGGATCGGCCGTAAATAGACTTTTATCGGGAGGCAAAGTTTGTTTTTCTAATTCCACCAGATTTTCATTGTATTTCGCATTCAAATGTTTCCTCCCATTTTGGCTCCACTGGTCTGAAAGATCGCAGAAAACTCATACAAAAATTCCATCATAAATATGTTTTCGTTTTAGGCTCTCTAAATCCGAAAAGTTTCAGTTGAGAAGTACATCCTGTGGTGTGAAAAATATTGGTATTTTCTTTCGTTCTTTAAAATAATTCAGAACAATGTCAGGATTTCCCACATTTGTTTGATACCGGCTGATGATATCAAATGATATGATATCAAAAGCAGTGTGCCAATTTTGTGTGTGTTCGAGTCTTCCCTTACGCATAAACCTTTAAATCTTTCTGCCATAATTCTAGTTTTGAATTCAGGAAAATAAAGCTTTTTGTAACTTCTAGGCAATACCAGTTTTCCTTGAAATTAAATTTTGTTTCGCTGGGCTAAATTTTTGCTCATTTCATAAGCCTTTCAATCGCATCAGACGTAGGGTTTGAAAACCAGGTTTTATACCAAACTTTTGAAAAACTAAGTCAGTAAAACAATAAACTCGCGCAAAGTATGAAGTTCTACTAGGTGGGGATCGCATTTTTACCTCGTCTGCTAATTTTAAATGCTGTTTTCAAATTCGTCAGCTCTCTGCATCCAGATCCATTCCAAGAACTTTACAAGTTCGTTTTTTGAACTGTGCCAATTCTGAGTGTCTGATCTGGGAGAAGAAGCAAGAAAGTATCGAGATTTGTGATAGTGGGGGACAAACAGGTGCAGGATAATACAAGATGTGATTACTGGAAGTGCTACTGGGTGTAAACAGGAAGGGAAAATAAACAGGATGTTGCGGTAATAGTTGAGTGGTGGCGGCAGGGTGTGTAATCAAGGGGTACTGTGTACTAGGAGGACAGGGTGTGGCAGGTGTACGTAACCAAGGACGGAACTGGCAGTAGGGTTACCAGAGCGGTACACCTAGGAAGGACACGAACATTGGCAGCAGAAGACCAGGAAATTACACCAAAAATGCTCCGGAGAGCGGGGTATGAAACGGGTACATCATACTACTAACTTAGCATAACATTTTCTCTGTTTCATGAATACAACGAAGCCAATTTTGGCTTTCCAAAATTATTTTCCTTCATTTTCGAAGGAGTTTAGTTTTTCAGATTTTTTTTGCAGGCCAAAAAAAACTCTTTCGTTAGGCATCGGTTACATAATTCTCCTTTTCAGTTATTATGAAACCGCTCTTCGTTATGGAGAAACTAGTTAAAATGTATGCGCAACCTCGATTTGCTACTTTTCCCAACTTTGGCAAGCGACCACTTTACCAAGAAAGCAAAATCGAGGCAACTCAAAAAGAGTCCCTGGGAATTTTGTATAAAACACATCTGGCAGGCAAATGGCAAACCTCTAGCTTGCATAGTAAATGCTCCACAATCGTTGGAAAAAATTACGTCATGTTTTTGCAAAAATAGCCTTTTTATGGCAGGCTATGGGATAGCAATTGACAGATGATCATGCCTCAAATAGTTGGCTCTTTGAGGCTTTCAAATCGACACTTTGTTTAATTCTACAGCTTGTGTAGCTTAATAAATGACAGATTATTAGATTTCTGCAAAAATGACAAGTTTTCGACGCCAAAATATTTAGTGAAACTGCAGTACACCTTCTAGGTACAGGAAATCCGAGCAGCGATGCTTTGTAGAAAAGCTTGTGTCAAGAAATCGTTTGCATCTGGCTATTTCATGCCTATAACGAGGGAGACTAATGTCTCTGTCAAACTAACTAAGGTACACCATGTTGGTCGAATATATAGAAACGCCGTTTTTTAGTAAGTAAACTGTGCATAAATCTGCACAGATAGGAATATGAGAAACATAATTCTGTACAGATTTAAATCGGTTTCTGTGTAGATTTGTAATTGGAAATACAGTTTCTGTACAGATTTAATCGTTTGTTCCTCAAAAGCTGTGCACAAATGTTTCACAGTTAATAAAAGTCTATATGGACTCTATATAAATATTTAAAATTAAGAAATCTGCACAGATTTAACAAATTCTAAAAACTTTTCTGTGCAGTTTTATTGCGTTCTGTATAGAAATAAAATGAATTCTATATATTCGATCAACATGGTGTACCTTAGTTAGTTTGACAGAGACATAAAACACCAACAGCTGACAACATGAAACGGGGTGAATTCGGAACCCTTCAAAATTTCTGCCTTGCAGGTTACAATTAGTTGTATCTGAGATGTGAAAGAGGAAGCAAACTACTGTGGTAGAGTTTACTCGGATAACTTTATGATGAGCTGATAATAATCACTGAAAATCAGAGTATTCCCATTCTTCCCCAACAAGCACCACAAGAAAGGCAACTATCAGTTCTTTTGGTCCTCATGGAGGCTTTGATCAGATGAGCCAAGCAGGACAATTCTTGAACTGTCCTTGAACGCTGAACTCACTAAAGACCCAATACCTAGTTACAAATCCCAATGATAGTTTTTGTGAAGACATTCTCGTAAAGACGGAGCATAATGTATACCACAACTAACCTATTTTTATAACGAACGATTTTCAGCTTTTTTATTATTTCGCCTGGAGGCGGAATCATTGCCGCGGGTTGTAGCCCCGCAAAGCACATGCTCCTATCAGATAAACTGGATTAATTTATATGCTTTACATGTGAGGCTAGCTTCCTTTTTTATCCGTGGGGGGCCCAATAACTGTCTATTTTGGTAAAATTCTTTGCAATTCAACAGAATCACTTTCCCGTGGATTTAAATTTGTTTTAAGTAATTTTCAAGAACTTTAGAGCGCAGGGGGACTTTCTTTCACATTATTACTTTATTTGCAGCCCCCCTTTCGATCTAATACGTTCAACCAATTTAACAAATATTCACTATATATGCAAATTAGTCTTTCTGATTTGTGGAACACTCTGATCACACTTCTCATGGCGAAAAGTGGAAAGCACTTAGTTCAATATTTGATTTGAGCAGCATTTTAAAGTCTGTAGTGAGTAATAAAGAAAAAGGCAAGGCCAAAACGATTTAAGTATATAAAGTTCGTTCGTTCGTTCAGGTTCACCGTCAGGGAGCACGTGTTGTGTTGTTGTTTTGATAAATCAAAAATCAAAAATCAAAACTTGATTCAAAACCAATTTTGGGTTTTGATTTTATCAAAAATCAAATCAAAAATCAAAACTCGGGTTGAAAAAATCAAAAATCAAATCAAAAATCAAAACGCGAAGCCAAATTTATCAAAAATCAAAAATCAAAACCTAAAAAATCAAAACCTAGTTTTGATTCAAGGCTAAAATCAAAACCTAGTTTTGATTCAGCGCTGAATCAAAACCTAGTTTTGATTCAGTGATGTCTAATATACTTAAATATAATATACTTAAACAGACTTTTTCAGTACCGCTATTTATTGATTTCTGCCAATAAATGTGTTTGTGTGTGCGCAAGTCTGCGCTGAGTTGTTATTTTCTCATTTGGTTGACGATCTTGTCTCAGAGTTGATGAGACTTTTTCGTTTCGCGACAGAACCTTCATTCCACGATTTTGACGAGGTTTATGCGGTATTCTCAGTCCAAGCTGCTGCTGGTCCGTCAGTGTTGAGAACCCTAGAACTTTACTTCTCCAGGCCAAACAAGAGTTTAATAGGATTTTCGCTCAACAGCGTTTACTTTTTAGTGCAGTCCCCCGACTATATTTCTTAATCCGCCTCAGCGGCTCAGCATAGTTACAAAAATTCAACATATCCAATTTTGTGCAGTAAATTTCAGTAAATTGCATTGGTCAGGTAATCATTTTCCGTGTATCCCTCTAGTACTTATCACTCTATTACCTACTGTTTGAAGTTGCCGACATCAGATAACAAAACTCAGATTCACTCATTTGCCTACACTGCAAAACTAAAAATCACTCATTTACCTACAAATTAATCCTCCAAAACTAAGAATCCCTCAATTACCTACAAACGACATCAATAAAATTAAGCGTCACTCATTTGCCTACAAATTAATCCTCCAAAACTAAGAATCCCTCAATTACCTACAAACGACATCAATAAAATTAAGCGTCACTCATTTGCCTACACTACCGTAATCTCCGTTACAACTGTTTACAAGACATACAAGTAATATACTAAAGTCTTACACAAAAATGTGAGTAGAAAACTGTATAACTTCTTACTGCATTTACTATTCGTAAGAAAAACAAAACATTATCCATTTTTAGATGGTTAATAGGTTTACATTCATTACCGAGAATTGCTTAACCGAGAATTGCTTTACCGAGAATTGCTTAAGCGAGAATTGCAAAAGCGAGAATTTGCTTTACCGAGAATTTGTTTAACTGAGAATTTGCTTTACCGAGAAAATGTCTAAACCCGCATATACTTGTGAGCAACGAAGCATGCAAGAATTCTGGAATCTGAAGAATATGGTAACATGAATATAAATTTGTGTGGCCTACCAACACACAGATCAATTTTCTCACAATGTTATATTACGTGAAGCAATATTTCTAAGATAATCCGGAATAGTATGTGGCTAAAATTATAAATAGAAATAAAAAATAAAATACCGTACAGAGGTGAAACCGGGTCACCGGGTCAGTTCGGGTCACTATATGGACCGGGTCACCGGGTCAGGAGCTCTGACCTGGTCTTGACCCGATATTTTTGATCGGAAGAATGTTTTGCTGTTATAGGATATTTTTCAAAGTTTTACCAATTTTTACCAACTGAAAACTTCAACAATTATATATATATATATAATATATATATACTCAAAAACTAGCAATAGAAATATTCTTAACTTAATCGTGTAGGTTTTTCTAAATGCTTGTCGTTGTAGTATTGTCCTCATAATATTTGTAATGTCCTGTCAAGCTTAGATCTAGGTTTCAAACTACAATGGTTGCGTTGAATCTTAACTATAAAATGAAAACTATTACATTGGCCCTGAGAGTCTGAAATCTTTATTTTAAAATCTAAAATTCTCCATGCTCCATCTACTGTAAGTGATTTATCGCTGCTGCTATTATTTTTGGAGGGAGAGGGTCAGACTGCGGGTTTCAAATCTCGGTAAGAAGGAAACTCAGCAAAACAAGGTTTACAGATTCTGAGTTTTATATACTTTGCATTTTTGCAATTGTTATGGCTTAATATATACATATCTTCAGCAACCAATTGTGATTGATTTTAGTTCCTATTCTCTGAATCCTAGCCATACGAAAAAATATTTCCAATATTTTTCCTTATAATCAATAAGCTGAGTGAAACTTCAATCATACACCTAAGTGAAATATTTCACTTAAAATATATAATGATAAAACAGAAAAGTGCTAATAATAAACCCTATGATTGGAATTAGATGATGTTATGACTTTGGCAAAGTATTTGTTCCAATTTGTTTGATTCAAAAAGCTAAGTAGTTTACGTCACATTATTGAGTGCAAAATCGTGCAAATCGTTTTGATTTTTCCGGCTTACGTACAATATTCACTATCCAGTGCTACTATTTTAAGGAAAGCAAAACTTTTGCCCAACTTGATATTTTAGTCGTCAAAAATGTCCAAAATGGTATAAAACACTCACCGCACCCCAATAAAGAATTTTTAATTGTTTGCAAGCTTAAACCTGAATTTTCAAAAATACCGGGTCACCGGGTTGCAAGCTTCGAATCACATGACTCAACTTCAAGGAAAAGGCATTAGGACAATGAACATTGAAGACATAAAACCAACCAACAAAAACCTATCCTCCACATCATAACCACTCCCGTATCCCAACCCAGGACTAACTGTATATATGGTACATATGTATTTGCTGTAAATAATCGCTTATAAAACGAAAAAATTATAAAAAGACAAAAATACAAAAATTTTGCATGCGCCGGACTAGGTTAGGTACTGTATAGATGTATTGTACATAGGTTAGGTAGGTAGGTTAGATAGTGTATAAGTAGAT
>JASAND010020659.1:0-26920 GCA_030248195.1 Trissonchulus latispiculum | reverse complement strand
CCCCTTGGTCCCCCCTTGCGAATCGAAAAAAATCGAATTTCGCGAAATCGAAAAATTTTGCGATATTTGAACTCAGCGTGGTCGAAAACATACCCGTGCCAAATTTTAGCTCATTTGGTTAAGTTTTAAGAAATTTGAGGGGTGGGGGGGTAAACGAGACAAGACCCAAAATGAGCGCAGTGTAGCGCTTCTACCAGGGCTTTTGGACCAAGAAGAAACAGAGGAGATAGCTCATAAGGGAGGCGACAGGCTTAAAAAATACATTTTTAGAATGGCAATGTTTCAAGAGCGATCACTGCTTGCGAAAATTATGCAGAAGCGTGCTTCAATGGAACAAACACCCACTGCCTTTTTGAATCACTACTGCTTATCCTTCCGTCTTGAAAACAAAACAGGAAGGGGTTTCGGCAGTAGCGGTATTGCGGCAATGAACAATATTCCAGTATTATAAATAGGGTACCCTATAAATGTACAAACATATAAGAACTGATGAAACCTCAGCAAACCAGGTTTCAACATATAGCTCGTTTTCTTTAGTGCAGTTAAGAAACAAGTTAGCCAGTTATGCATGCTGGGAATTATAGCTGGGAAAAGAAGACGCTGCATCAGAAATCAAAAAGATTGATTCGCTTAAAACCAAACATTTTGATTTTTGATTTTTGATGCATGTGCTAAATGTTGCAATTCTGATTTTTGATTCACCTGCAAATTTCAATATTTTTGATTTATCGCATCAAAATTAATTTTGATTTTTGATTTTTGATCATCAAAACAGCCCTACTGCTTAGAAGTCACAAGTGCGACAGTGCTTCCAGTTCATAAAGAGGCAGCCCAGACTTACATTAAATAATTGTATCTGTAATTCAAAGGTTGGCTGGAAGTTAGCGCACGCTTGAAAAAATTTTTCCTACCCTATTTCATAATGAGTCCACGAAAGGATTAAATCTGGTTGTGTATAATCGGAATAAACTACACAAAACAAACTTTACAAGTCGCCGAAGCCAAATCGTGACGACGTTGTATGTCGACAGACAAGCCGACGAAATCAACTGTCCTGTTGGAGGTTGCGATTACACGGTCAAACAGAATACGGAATTTCGTCTGTTCTACAAGATCCGCAAACATCTGCGCCTTGCGCATAATATAATGATCCATCGAACAAAATGTCTGAATTGCAGACGAAACTTCGGAAAGATATCACGGCACACTTGTCAACGAAGGTAACCAATCTGTGCTGCTTCGTGAAAAGAGTTAAAATTAACTCGCTCTAAATCTACCCTTTTGAACAATCGCTGCAAGAGTTAAAAATTTGCGGAGTTAATTTTAACATTAAAGGGTTAAATTTAACTCTGTTTAACTTTCTCTGACCTTTTCCCATTGAAGATTAACCCAAATCAAAACACGCGGGTTAAGCGGAGTTAAAATACAAAGGAAGCTTTAATTAATGCTCTCATTGAAAATTCACAACACTTGGGTTTATTAACTGATATTCTCGAAGAATGTCAATTTTTGACCCCCAAAAATAATTTTGGCTTATACTGACTTAACCACTTACATAGCCGAAATGTTGAAAAAGCAGAAATACTCATTTCGGTGCCCTCTTTCCATTCATATCCACCAATTAGATGTATCGACTGAGTGACTAACTAACTGAATAACTGAAATAATAATGGCGAAAACTAAAGATTTCTAGCTTTTCACCTAAAAATGCGGAACTGATTCCCTTTTAAGCTGATAGCAGTAATTAAATCAATTTGAGTGAAGAATAACAGGAAAGAATTAAAATAGATGTAAGTTATTATGGAAAATCGTTAATAGAATACTTAATAATCCAATAATAAAGCATCGGGCACAAGAAAAATCAGACTTTTCAAAATTAAAATCTTAAGAAGAAATTATATTTATTTGTAATCAATCGATTTATACCTATCGATTTACTTTCTACTCAATTCATACAATCTGATTGCACATTTTATCAATGCCTATTAGCTGGAGTTCCTTTCTTTATGCTACAGAGTTGGCCAAAAAACCTATGGCAAAACTGCGATTATTCAATAGTTTGACCATTGAGTTCTCAAAAACTACCCAATGGATTTGCGTGATTTTTGGCAGTATGAAAATTCGCACTATCGCGGAGGGAAATTTTTCTCGGTTTGAGCTAAAACGTCTCCAGTTGCGAGAAAACTGAATACAAAGTTGCGAAATTTCGTGTCATCGCACATTTGCGGGATTTTCTGGAGTATTGAGACTTGTTGAGCCAAATCCAAAAAGTGTCCCTCGGCCCACATGTCCTTCATATCATGGCACAAAAAGAAATTTTGACGGGATGGGACGGTGAAGTTGAAAATCTGGTGGGATGGGGTGGGATGGGATGAGATGGGATCAGAGAAACACGCAAATAATGGGGTCTGCCAACCTTTTTTAAGCCATAAGTGGGACTGGGATTTTTCCTCCCCGAAAAAAATATTTTCGGCAGGGAGAGGCCATTGCAAAAATCAACCACGGAGTGTTGAAAGACTGAAAAGTTGAACAAGCTCAAAAAAGATTTTAAAAACTATGATCACTGTCGAGCTTGTTTTGAAAAGTAGGTTCTCAATTTTTCGTAAGACTATATCCACTACGATTATAACTAGACTACGTATGCTCATTATAATATTCTAAACACATTCTAGTGTAAAAACGTTAATGGTGTTCGCCTACGTTACGATGCTGCTGCAAAATCTAAGGCTGTTTTAAAGAATTTTAGAATTAAAATATTAGATTAGATAATTTGATAAATTAGACTCTGGGCTAGTGATCTGTGTTGTTATCAGCTTTTCAGTATATTATATCATTAAGTATTTCGGCCATGTATAGTACCTGTTGGTAATGAAAGCATTCAGCTGAGTACACTGAGTGCATTGGACATCGATGATGCATTACTGCCCCGTTTGTTGGGGGAGGGGGTTCTAAAACAGGTCCCCACTTGGTGGTAGGGGCCAGCCAAAGGGGTCCCCGTTTGTGGAGGGTGTGCGAAGGGCTAAGAATAGCAGAAGGCTGATTAGTTGTTGGCAAATCCCCCCAAAACGTAGACTTAGGATTTATGTTGTCCTCCACCAAAACAGTCTAAAATGTTTGCATAATTCGCTTTAGTTCGGCTGCCTGGCTGTCAGCAGGATGAACGAAAGGTGAGCACTTTTCAAAAATCATAATAACTTCTTAATAACACTATTGTTGTTATTTTAAAAACCGCTTACCAAAAATCAGAGAATTATAGCAAGCTTAACAAAAAAATCACCCGACTTTTTTACAAAAAAATCACCACACCCTGACTAACAGGAAAGACGCAGAGACCCAATTTTTTTACATGGCGATAGCCACACATCTCGACATTACAGTTTGTGAGTTTGAGACCCTCGGCCCTCGCCATGCTTTCAGGGGAGACCTTCAACAGAGGGTATCCAAAAGTGACCTCAAAAACGTTCATGACCGAAGTTCGAATTTCGGCTGCTATTTACTAAGGGAAAAACCCTAGGCAACCCATATTGTGCATACGACATGCCCTGTCTGTGCGCTATCGATACATATATAGAAATCAGACCAATCAGCCGTCCTGGGATGGGTGATATTTTTTGTTAAAATATTAACATAAAAAAGCACTTTCATATTTTGTTCCTCATAATATTGTTCATCGTTCTTCATAACATTGTATCAGATTTTGGCCATGTGTACTCCCATTATAAGTGTGTTTGAACTAGGTGAGGCGTTCTCGTCGAATCGACCCGCAGATCCGCATGTTTTGACTTTTACTCCCCCAGGTTTTTGAATTGACAAAATATGTCAAAATTTCGCTCAAAACGCCAAAACTACCTAAAAATGCAAAACGTCCCTAAAACGTTATCTAACATTGCGATCTTTAGCAGTTTTTGAAATTTTTTGGATTTTCGGTACTCACATTCCTCCCCACGCTGCCCGCGCTTGGTAAACTTGAAATTTGAAAATCGGCACAATTTGTTTTGAAATCTTAATAATCTTGGAAACAATGGCATATTTTTTAGTATTTCGAGACATTTATACTTTCGAGACTTTCAACTTTCGTGACATTTTTCAAATTTCGAGACATTATCTACATATTTCGAGACAATGAATTATTTCGATAGACTTTTCATTTTTGAGATCTTTCATGTTTTGAGACTTTTTTCATCTTTCGAGACTTGCTAACCAGATGTGGAAAGACTCGAAATATATTCAAATCTCTCGAAACATTTTCAAAAATCTCGAAATATTGTTCGAAGTCTCGAAAAACATTTTTGTAAAATCAAGACGAATTCGTGAAATGTCTCAAAACATTTTTGAAAAGACTCGAAAGTTGATAATATTTCGTAATTACCGTAATTTACTTGTTTAGAGATGAAATCGAGATAATTGGATCAATATTGGTAAACCCAAGGGCAGCGAGCATGAAATGCTCATATTGCGAGTATGTCGCAAATCAGACAACTGCCGTTCGAAGACTAGAAAAAATGAAAAGACATATTCGCATCAGACATCGCCTCCGAATCTCTACAGTGAGATGTAAAACCTGCCGCGGAAAGATGAGCCGCATCAACAGCCACACTTGTCGGAATTCGCTCTGTACTACGATGAAAAAGATTTTCCGGTCAGCGGCTCAGACTTTGGCGATGAACGCATTGGACATGACGATCCGCCATTTGTCCAAGAGGTAGCTTTAATACAACTGGATACAAATAAAATAACTTACATTAAGCGTGTATGCATTTTACAAATACGACGCCGACCGGGCTCAAAAATAAAACTCGGGCCGGGCGGTCTCATTAAAAACTCGAGACGTGCAGGTATCACGTCGTCGCAAGCCCGCTTCATGGCCTTGTCACACTCTAATACATACCAGTATGGCAAGCACACAGAATCAAAAATTCGCCCGCTATGATAGTGTTTAAAAGCTCGTGACAGATACAAATCTTTCGAACAGACCGCTGGTTTTAAAGCTTCAACACACAAGCAAACAGAAAACAACAGTAGCAAAATAATCTGCATTTTGTCGACCGTTTCAGTTTGACGATCATATTTTATATACCTTTTTAGATATCTTGGATTGGGCTGAAGCGCTATTGAATGAAACTTGAAAATTGAAGTAAACTTTTAAACTTAATGTAACTTTGTAAACTTGTAATAAACTTCTATTAAAGGAATGTTCTATTACCCAGAAGCCCTGCCCACGCCAGCAATTTATAATAAAACAAGCTGGTGTGGGAGAGCTTCAACTCCATAGGTACTTCATACATTCTTTCATTTTCATACAGACTTTTCATTTTTGAAATATTTCATGTTTTGAGACTTTTTCATCTCTACAGACTATCTGCTAACCATGATGTGGAAAGACTCGAAATATACTCAAATATCTCGAAGCATTTTTAAAAATCTCGAAATATTCTACGAAGTCAGGAAACACATTTTTGTAAAATCAAGACAAATTCGTGAAATGTCCCAAAACATTTTTGAAGAGACTAGAAGGTTGACAATATTTCGAGACAAATAGCAACTTTCCGGAAACCCTATGCACTTGCTGTGGAGTTAAACCTGACACACCCAGCCCCTCATTTACTGTAATTTGTTTAGAGATGAAATCGACATAATCGGAACAATGCTGGTCAACACAAGGGGACAGAGCAGAAAATGCTCATATTGCCGATATGTCGCAAGTCAGACGACCGTCTAGAAAAAAATGAAAAAGCATGTTCGTATCTGACACCACCTCCGAGTTTCTACAATCAGATGTAAAACCTGTCGCGGGTTGGTGAGCCGCATCAAGAACCACAGTTGTCGAAACTCGCTCTCTAGTGTCATGAAAATTGTTTTCCGGTCAGCGGCACAGACGTTGGCGGTGAACGCCCTGAACTCGGCGATCTGCCATTTATCTCGAAGGTAACTTCAGTACAACTGAATACAAATAACATTACTTACATTAAGCGTGTATGCATTTTACAAATTTCTGTCACACCTTTCTTTCTGACAGAAACCTTACTAATGGAAAACACACCTTTCTGACAGAAAACACTCAAGCAACAACACAAGCAACAAAAAGCAACAGCTGCAAAATAATCTGCAGTTTGACGATCGTTTTATTTTGACGATCATATTTTACATATCTTGTTTTAGATTCTTGGGATAACAATAGAAATTGAAATTTGAACATAGAACAATTTGAACAAATCACTTGTGCTAGTGATGCAAATTTGGATTTGTCGATTCTATTAAACTGTAATGCTCTACAATGGCATATATTTTAGCATTTTGTGACACATAGTATTTCGAGACATTTATACTTTCCAGACTCCCAAAATTTGAAATGTTCGTTTTGCCAGTACCTGGCAAAGCAAAGCACTGCGGCGCGACGTCTTGAAAAACTGAAGAATCATATTCGGATTCGGCACCAAATCAGAGTTTCAAACGTCCGCTGCAAGAACTGCCGTGGTTTGGTCAGACAGATAAACAGTCATGTCTGCCGAAACGCTCAATCCAATGTTATGAAATTAGTTTTGCGTTCGGTAGCGCAGGCAGTGGCGTCAAACTCCGTCAATTTTGCGATCCGGCATCTTTCCTAGAGGTAACTTTAATACAACTGAATACAAATAAAATTACTTGCATTAAGCGTGAATGCATTTTACAAAGTGACTAATACAGTGAAAACCAGTTATCCGAGCGTCAGCTAAAGAGAAGCACATACTGACATAAAGTGACAGCTAGAGTTATGCGTTAGGCTAAGCTGGAAGCTTATATATAGCTGCTTTGGCTATATTATAACTAAGGGGCGATGGCCGAGTGGGCTAAGGCGCTGCTTTTTAAACTAGATTAAACCAAGTGGTTGTTCGATTCTCAGTCTAGTTTGAAACTTATAGTGGAATGATTAGTCATATTAGGCTTATTGTGGTATCATTAGGCTATTTCATAATATGAATCTTTTTATTGTGGGGTTACCTAATAAATGTGATGCTTTTAGTAATATATCTGATGTTTGTTATATGTGTTGTGCGTTGAAAAAATAAAGAAAATAAAAAACCGTAACGGTTGCCTAGCCGTCTGATGAGGCCCTGTGGCGGGGGCCGAAACGGTTGAGGAGCCCCAAATATCTATGTAAATGTCCTGAAGGCAAATTCCTGACCCAGAACCCGCTTTTTTTAGCTACTCATCGCACATTTGGCGGATTTTCTGGAGTATTATTAATACTGACGGACGAAATTGTTCTGCTCAGTGCGGACAATAAAAACAAATCAATGTTGGCACCTTAGCTGTGAGTCAATACTACCGACCGTACGGCATGCATTTGGAAGAACACGCCCCAAACAACCCAGACCATACATTTCCTGTAGCAAGTCAGTAATTCTTACTTACTTTGTTAAATTTGAATTTTCAAAATTTGTTTGCTTTGAAATGTTAAATGCCTAAATGCTAAAATATGCCTGTTGGAATTTGGTTATTCTGTAACGTTCCAAAAATGGCCAAAATTTGGATCCAAAATGTCTTAACTTTTACTGCTGAAATTTTGAAAAATCAAAGTAAAATATAAGTTTTTCTGCTAAAAGACCAATTCAAATTAAAGGTTAAACTGCGTTTGAATTGAACAAGTCGATATCAAAACATGTTTTGTTGCAGATGCTAAGATAAATCCTTCAGGCTACATGATGTTAACTCGAAAGCCTGAAAGAAGCCGATCAGAGGAAAGAACTGCTGTTACTGTTCCTCCCCGCCGGAAAAGAGCGCTATCTGAAAATTCTATTCACGAAAGAATTTTTGGGAATTGCTCTTATCTGGATAAAAATTGTCGAGAGCGAGTGTTAACACCAAGAACCGGACCATTGCATCTCTACTTATCTGCTCAAAGGTTTCACAAAGCTACATCTGCTCGACATTTTAACGAACTATTAGATTTTCTCCCTCGGCATTTGCTGTTAAGTGGTCGAAATTCGGTTTTCATAATTTGTGATGGTGGACCGGACTGGTCCACAAAATCTCTGACCAACATTTTGGTTTGGGGTAGACTGTGGTACAAACTGAATTTAGACTGTTTTGTGGTTGCCACCTATTGCCCTGGCTACTCGAAGTACAATCCAATCCAATGACGGTGGTCGTCACTGTCAAAACGATTAGCAAGTGTAATTTTGCCCGTTATTCTTCCTGGAGAAAGCACTCCTCCATGGGAGCAGAGTGGCACCTTTCAAGAAATCGAGTGCAAGACAAAGAAAGTTTTCGATCGAGCATGCGAACTTTGCGCCAGCTATCTGGCAAATGATGTTTTCGACTCTTTCGGGATTACAACTAAAGCTGTGCTCGCAGACACTGACAGTTTGGATGCTTTAAAGGATTCAGAATATGAGCAACTGCAAGCTTGTTTGATAAACTTGAAAAGGCAAACTTTTCAGAACAGAAAAAGATAATAAGCGAGCTGCGATTTTATCTATCGCACATCACTAGAACATCCTACAAAGTGAAAGTCAGTAAGTGTGAATCTACCAACTGCAGTTGTGCAAATCAGATCAACAAATCTCCAAAATTGATGGCCTTTAAACGAAGATTTGGTGGCAAGCTGCCGTCCCCTGAACCGAGTACGCTTCCACAATCTTCCCTCCACTATAAAACTTTAAAAGAGTTTTTAAATCTTCCTTTGCCTGTCCACGGATCCGATTTACACGCATCTGCCGAAAGAAATTTTTGGACGCTGTCAATTTGGATGTGATTATGTGTTTTCATCTATTACAGACAAACGGAGACATAATCTTATAATCAAGAGTCCATGATTTTCTTCTATATATTAGAAGAAGAGTAAGCCACTAGAGGGCTCCTCTTCTTGGCATTACGTAACGGTACTCCGACCACAATATGCGAATGTTCCCCCGTTTGGGGGGGGGTCGCCAAATCATACCCGCTCCTCGTTTGGTGGGGGGGTAGGCAGGCTGATTCTGGCTTTTGAAAAAGGGTCCCCGTTTGGGGGGGGTCGACACAAGAGGTCCCGGTGTGGGGGGCGACGCCAACAGCCAATCAGAATGAGCAAAACTTAGCCTGCTTGAGCGACCCCCCCCCAAATGGGGACCCATTTTCGAATAGAACAATAACTACCGTAATCCTCTGCTCTACCCCCCCCCCCCACCAAACAGAGGGGGGATTTCTGCAATCTGATTGGTTGTTGGCTACCCCCACCCCACCAAACGGGGACCTCTTTTTGGCTACCCCCCACCAAACGGAGGGGGGGTATGCGATGTCGATTTGGTCGACCCCCCTCCCAAATGGGGGAACATTCGCGTATTGTGGTCGGAGCACCGTTACGCAATACAGTGAAGAGAAGCCCTATAGTGGCTTACTCTTCTTCTTAATAATAGTGCAATTATGCACTCTTGTTATAATGCATTAAACTATATATTTGTAATTAAATGATAGCGCTTCTTACCTTGTCTCGAATTAGGCTAAATGTTTCAATGAGTTGATCAACCAATTTATCAGCCACTTCCACGAACGAATGATTGGCAAAAACTTTCCATGTATGAACAGGATAGGCTTTCCCTTTAAATGCGATCTGTGCATGTCTGTCCTCAGTAATTTCGTTAGGGTTAACAAAATTTTTGGCTGGAACTTTGTCCACTCAAACTGGTTCACTTTGACAGTCTCTGTCATTTAAGTAAATAACGACGGCAAGACACTGGGCAGACATGAATTGGAAAAGATAAACTGAAAATATATATAACTCAATAGTAAACTCTATAAAATAATAATTCTTGAATTAAGCTGAAGTCAAAGTTAGAAATCAATTAAAATAAAAAGTAAATCATTGCAAATTAAGCTGTAATTGATTGCATTAAATTAAATTATATAAATTAAATTAAAAATTAAATGAAAATGAAACAATAAGAACTTTATTATTAACATTTAATATTGTTTCCTGTTAATTTCTTAAAGCTGAAAATATTTATTCGTTCAAATTTCACAGATGTTTTGCTTAATTTACATATGTAAGTGTTATATAGTCTTAATTGATTATTTCCAACATGAGTAATTCCGACAAAAATAGTACTTGTACATCTTTGCAAACACGTCAGCGGCAAAGCCAGCAAAAAACTAAAAAACCTCTTGACTTTGGCTTAACATTTATGTTAGCAGAGTTTAGCTCAAGCCTTTAACAAAGCTTTAACTAAACGTCACAGCCTTCTGCAGCTGCAGAGTTGAAAAACTAGCCTAAGACCAAACTGTAGGGCAAAAAATCGTATATTCTCATGAAAGAAAGCGCATATGCGCTTTTCAACAAACCGTATCAAAATAAGCGTATATACGGTTTCCATTTTGAACCAGTCCCTAAGAGGTGAGCCAAATCCATAAAATTCCCCTCGACCCACATGTCCTTCATATCATGGCACAAAATGAAATTTTGACCGATTCTATAGTTTTGAGATATCGATACTCGATCTTTGATGGTCTATATTTAGGTAGTATGTCAAAACATTTGCTGGTTTTTTGCAAATTTAGCTTTTTTCGTGTTTACTGATTATATAAGCTTTAAAAAGATGTGTCAAATTCTTCCAACTCTCAAAATTGCGAAAAGTTTATTGCGTTTCAAAATTCACCTCACAAAAGGATTCTTCCACCTTATGCCAATATTAAAATTTCAATGCTAAGATAAGGTCAAATACTGCAAGTGGGATTATCTGGGATTGGAAATAGCAAGTTGGGACAAATGGGATGGGATGGGACGGTGAACTTGATAATCTGGTGGGACGGGATGGGATGGGAGAATTCTGCCCATTTGCAAACTATGGCCACTAGAGAAAATCAAGTCAATAAAGAAAAAAGCACTGAAATCATAAGCATGCAGAATGTTGTACGACAAAATACGACAACCACTCCCAAACATCAGAATAAATCATATTAAAAATCAGGAAAACCGAAATTTTTGCGGGTACCTAGTGTCTTGCAGGCCGCGGCGGGTACCTCGGGTAGCGGGCCGAATTTGGAACCCGCTTACAACTCTGCTCTAGCTACACAATAGCATCTACCGTATACTCTCCATTTAAACTAGTGTATGTGCATTGGCCGGTGCAGCCAATGGCTGGCCAATGGCCGGCCAAGCCATTGGCCGTTAGCCGAGAAAATCTCGGCCAGTTGGCTTGGCCGGCCATTGGCCGTTGGCCGGCCAACGGCCAACTGGCTGGCCGTTCGCCGTTGGCTGGCCAATGGCCGAGTGCTGGCCAAGCTCAAATTTACTGATCTTGTGCGTTAATTGTGTTGGAAAATTTAATTTTGCTGCATAATATCGTAAGGATGTTGCTGTATAAACGTTACGTTAGATACAGTACTACAGATTTTCACTTAGATGTTGACAATTTTTATCGTTATTAGCGATATTCTACAACTAAATTTGCTAAGGAGTCTTCTCAAAAATATTGGTAAATATGCGCATTTTCAAAGCGCATACTGTATTTCAAGCTAGTCAGCTGCAGACTGTTTTTCTAGCAGCAGCAAATCTTTAGCTTAAACTTGCAGTACATGCTTACACTTATGTGCAAAACTGATAGACTTATAAAAAAGCGCATACAATTTTCAGAAAATGCGCATTAATCCAGCAGGTAATTTAGAGAAGCCTCTTAAGGGGGGGGGGTCGCTTTTTTTGGGCGATTTTTCGACCTTCTCCGATTTTGCTCATTTTTACATATTTTGTACTCCCAGTGGGTCCGCGAAACAAGACAAGTGCGTTTTGCGCAATATTGCTTCTATCGTTCTGTAGAGTCCTTCAAAGGTGAATCCGACATGTGTTAAACATAGGAAAATGAAAAAGTTACACTAAAAAAGTTTGTGTCCAAAAAATTTTTCGCTGTGTGAGAGACTCAGCTCTCAAATTTTTTCACACTTGTTAAGGACATAATGTAGAGTGCAGCGAGTGACTTTGGTGCAATTCTGTTGAGAATTGGAATTTTGGCAAATAGCCAAACTCGGAGTTTTCACAAGTTCTGACTTTAAAACTTTGCCAAAATTTTAATTCTCAGCAGAATTGCACCAAAGTCACTCGCTGCACTCTACATTATGTCCTTAACAAGGGTAAAAAAATTTAAGAGCTGAGTCTCTTACACAGCGAAAAAATTTTTGGTCACAAACTTTTTTACCTTAACTTTTTCATTTTCCTATGTTTAACACATGTCGGACTCACCTTTGAAGGACTCTACTGAACGGTAGAAGCAATATTGCGCAAAACGCACTTGTCTTGTTTCGTGGACCCATTTTGAGTACAAAATATGTAAAAATGAGCAAAATCGGAGAAGGTCGAAAAATCGCCCAAAAAAGCGACCCCCCCCCTTAATTGCATGCAAATTTTAAGTGTGCTAACAACGTAGTTTTTAAATTTGTCTGGCGGTGAACGTCTAATCACTTTATTACGGCCCTCCAGCAAAATTAAAACAGAGTTGTCGCGGGTTAGAGCTAAATGTTTGGAAAAACTATTTTACAAATATTGTAAATTGTACTATTGAAATAAAGTTTAATTAAGTTGACGCCTATTTAAGCACGGTAGACGAATAAAAATAGTAAATTCCAGCTCACCAACGTTGACAAATAGCTAAAGAACGGCCAATAGCTTACGGCAAAGAAACAGCCAACGGCCAACGAGCGGCCAACGGCCAACCGGTTGGCCGTTGGCCGGCCAACGGCCAACCAATTGGCCGTTGGCCACTGGCCGGCCAACTTCAAACTCCGGCCAAGCCAAGCCAAGCCAACCATGGAAATTTTCGGCCAATCCCAACACTAATTTAAACCAAACTTCGACCTATCCAACTGTAAACAGCACAAGAACTGTATTTAATTAAACATATTACACTTTTTTCCAAATAGCAGCAGCGTTCGCAGCAGGTCACAAGCCCAACGCAATGCAAAAGAAAGAAGAAAGAAGCAACAGACAACGACAATGACAATTCACAGAAAGAAAGATTACGCGTGGCTGGCTTTGTAACGAATATACTCATAAAAACCAACACAGTTAAACTGGAAGCTAAGCACAACTAAGAAATAAAATTACTAAATAAAATAATAGCAAGAAATTGGGGAGGGGCCGTAAAATGTGGCCAAATTCAGCCATCAAACAAAACAATATCTCGGATTAAAAAATTTAAATTCCAAAACATTTTCAAGAAAATAAGTAAGCTTTTAAAGGGAAAAACAGAACAGCATCTCAATTAACAAATGTAACAAGTATACAGGCTATCGGCAGTGAATTCAACATACACTGACAACACTAGAATAATCATAAAGTTGGCAGGAGTAAACAATTTTAAATAGAATTTTAAAAACTATAAATAGAATTCAAAATAAAAATTTCATAATCTTCTAATGATTATAAGTCTAAAATTGCGCGAAAAACACATAGAATGTAACATTGATAGGTAGATAAAACAAATACAAGCTCTCCGCAACAACAACAATAATAACAAACAATTATAACTTAGTGTTTACATATTTTGCCAGACTTTACTTAAAACAGAAACTGTTAAAAAACCTGAATAGTAAAGAAATTTTAAAATCAAGAAAACATTGTGTAACCTCAAAAGATTAAAAGAAATGTCTTTCTTCAGACCGAATCAAAAGGAAAGAAAAGAAACTAGATTACAGTTCGTAAAAGCAAAAATACGGATGACTGCTATATTAAGACAAAATAGTTTGCACATTAAAAAAGAATGAACAAAGCGACGTACAAAATATGAAACCACATACGTTTCTAGGCCTAGGAAGCAGAAACTTAAGTTTTACCCAAAATAACAAGTGGAGCTTAGTATTAAACAATAGGAATTTTACAAATAATTTAATTTTCAATAATATTTCTAATCTGGCGCCATTAGCCCAAAAGTGGACCAGTTTTGCAAGTGAAATTTCAGAGCTACAACTTAATAACCCTGCGATCGTATACGGCAGAGTACAGTAACCAGCTTTTATTTTATCTATGCCAAGTCAAATAATAATCATTAACATTATATTTTAATATACGCAGATATTTTTAATAACAGAATACAATACTTAAGCCCACTACAGCAAAGCATATACCTACGCACAGATTATATATACGTAGTATAAGTTATTTATTAGTAGTGTATGCACTTCTATTCGCGTGACGACTTAAAGTTGACGTTAAAACAACTAGACTGGGTAGCACAGGCCAAATATAAACAACAATAAACAATAAAAATGCACAAAGTTGCAACACAGACAACTAGAAACAAAATATAAATTAGGAAAATATTAAAATAATACGCAATTGGGTGGGGGGGGGGTGACAACACAGAATCAAAAAGGGGAGGGGGATAAAAAGCTACTGCTGAACTCTAAACTTGGTAAAAACAGGAAACAAAACGGGGGGAGTTGTAAAGTTCAAGTCCACAAAACAATATTGTCGGAATAGCATTACTACAATTATAGATTCCAAATCTACAGGACCAACAAAGGGTACATGTGTAATAGTACAACTACTAACCAGTAGAGAATAGAAGAAATTGATGCTAAGATTAGTGGGGGGGGGGGGGCACACAAACAAAACAAAACAGAATTGGAACGACGAATATTAAATTAAAATGTTGTTGTTGTTGTTGACTGGCAGTTTTCCAGTTAGCTAAATTCGAGCTAGCTAGGGACAGGGCGGGATAGGGGGTGGGGTGGGGGTAGGGGGGCACCAGGTGGAAGAAAGTACGGTAGGTTGGTTTACTTCTTTTTCAGGCCGGCAAAGAAGCCCCCCTTCTTTTTGGAGGGGGCTTGGGCCGAGGGGGGTAGGGTGGCCGCTGTGCGACCCCCGGGTTCTCCCGCAGCACTCTGACCTGTAGCTACCATCAGTCGCTCAATCCAACGCTGCATGTCATCCTAGAAAGAAGAAAAAACCAGGAAAAAAATAGCGAAAACAACGGATGTGAAAACAATATTAGAAAAATGTAAATCAAGAAAAAAGACAGGAAAATTGCATCCAAAAGAAAATAAGTCTAAAATAAATTAAGGAACGCTAAGACATTTGGAAATATTTCTTCACTGAGACTACTACTAATAATAATATTAAAATACTAATAATTAACCAATTCAATGCAAACTAAAACAAGATCTAATTTTTGCGGTCTGTCGCTTATCTCTCATCCGGATCGTAAACCTTAATTAAATCATTGACTCATTAGATTAATTAATTAATTAATTAATTAAATTAATTACTAACATCATCTCTGGCCTGAAAGAGATACTCAGCTCCATTGGGAAGCTTCAGGGCAAAGACGTTGCTCTTTTTGGTATAGTCACTGGCCACCACAGCTTGACAGCCGGACAAGGTTAGTGGGGCCTCACTTCGCAGTGGGTCATTGGATTCCTAAAAAAACAGAAAATAGAAAATATTCACATCACATAAATAATTATGATAAATAAAAAATAAAAATTATCGAGTACTAGGCATTAAAATAGCAAAACTTTACCAACCTTGTGCTTCTGATCCTTAAAGGCAGTGAGAACGCCTGCCCGGAGCACGAAATAGAGTTTATCCCAGGATCTAGAAAAAAAACAGAAAGACGGATAATAATAGACAGGCAATATCGAGAAAATAAAATTCAAATTAACGTATAATACAGTACTACTGTCAATCCGAAAAACCCTTAATAATTTTAGTATTAAAAGCAAAGCAGCATACGTATACCAGGTACTACCCTGACTAAAAATTAGAGATAGGGCCGGGGCCGGGGCCGGGGCCTGAAAATTATGGATCCAAATAGAAAATTTTGGAAAAATTTTAAAAATTCTGATTTTGATACAAGTTTAAGGTGAGACCAAATTAATATTGTGTTTTCAATTAAATCGATGAGAAAAAACGATTCAACCTCTTTTTTAGTTTCAAAACGCCAAAATTTTGGCCAAAAAGTGTCAAAATTTTATAAAATTTCGCTTAATTTTAGCCCCGGTGCATCTCGACTAGAACCTCCGATAAGTACATATACGTACAGATACACTTAATTTAAGTCTTCACTAACTGACTAAAATTTATCTAAAATTAATTTACTAATTATCCATAGCTAATTTACTAATTATCCATAATTAATTTATTAATTAACGAATTGGTTAATTGCTGACCTGCTGGAAGATCGCTTGTCAAGGGACTCCCAGGTATGCTTTCGTATCAGAGTTCCCTCAAATGCACCGTCCCCAGTTTCCATACCTAAAAAACACAGTCGAAAAAACAAATTAAAAAGGTCAAATTATAGAAAATATTTAAAGTAAAAATGTCCTGATATTCATGAAACCAGCAGATAAAAATTACAGAAAAATCTACAACGTTCTAAAAAGCTTAAATTTCAAAGGCTATATAATCTTTCAAGTTAATTGTAAAACGAAACAACACAGTTAAATTTTCAAAAATTTTCAATTACATAAATTCAAGCAAGCGAGGAAAATTCAAACAAATAAACTTTATGCCATGTCAAATCTACATATCAAAAATTTACATCAAAAGATTTTTTGTCAATCTCAAAGAAACGTCAACCACAACGCAACCTAGTAATAGAGCATAACAAGATCTGATAGCAATGATGATTTAGCTTGTATTGTTGAAAACTACATCTCAACTTCTACTAACAAATTCTGGCTTATCTTTATGTTATCTTATCGCCTTTAAATTTAGCGGGATACGGGGGGGGGCTCAAAGTTGCCCCCAATTGATAGAGGAGCCCACCAAAACTGGGGGGCAATATATATATATTTTTGAAAATCCATTTTGTGAATTTTCAAAAGTTTTGTGTTAAAACTGCCAAAAATCGCTAAAAAATGACAAATTTTAGGTGTTTTTTAAGAAAGCGAAAATTTAGTTAAAAATTCGAATCGAAGCCCGACAACATTTTGAAAAATCAGGGTAAAAATGGTAACATTAATTAGGTAATTTTTTGGGTTGTGGGTGCTATTAAGGGAAGTCCTCGAATGCGAAGATAATCGCAGAGTGGGGAAGCCTCCAGTAAAAAGCAAGCCAGAAACTGATAAACAAAAATCTTTTTATTAATAGTAGCAAGAGTACATAATACATAAGAGTATGACAAGCGTCATACGCTATGTATTATGAGCTCGCTACATCCTCTGCACGCTATCGGCTAACCCCCCCCATAAATCAGACCCCCCTTGACCCCGCCCCTATACATGTACGGCGTCCAAACGGGGGGTCGGGGTCTATGTTAGTATATTTACATGTTAAGCTTGACAAGGGCCCAATTTGTGCACGGGGTCTAAGCTTGTATGATTTACACATATGTGTACAAAATATACAAGCACGAGCCCGACCCCCCGTTTGGACGCCGTACATGTATAGGGGCGGGGTGAGGGGGGTCTGATTTATGGGGGGGGGGGGTCAGCCGATAGCGCGCATCGGATGTAGCGAGCTCATAATACATAGAGTATGCCAGCTGTCATACTCTTATGTATTATGTACTCTTGATAGTAGCAAGAGTACATAATTACTAAGAGTGTGACAAGCGTCACACTCTTAGTTATCAAGCAGAAAACATCATCTGCACAATAACGACCTACCCCCCCCACAACTGAGTACCTGGTGACCCCCCCCACAATTGAGTACCAGGTACACAATTGTGCACGAGCACTCGCTTGCATGTTTACATGTTGAAGCTCAAAAGTGGCCAGCTGCTGATAGAATGTTTTTGGCTTCAACATGTAAACATACAAGCGAGTGCTCGTGCACAATTGTGTACCTGGTACTCAGTTGTGGGGGGGGGTCACCAGGTACTCAGTTGTGGGGGGGTAGGCCGTTATTGTGCAGATGATGTTTTCTGCTTGATAACTAAGAGTGTGACGCTTGTCACACTCTTAGTTATTATGTACTCTTGATAGTAGTGGTTTTCCACCACAGGGACTAACCCATCTTTGGTTCCTGGGAACTAACATTGAAGGGATTCCCCCGCCTATGTTTGAGGGCACACAGAGGTGTGAGGTTAATTTGTGTAACTATCAAGAAAACATTCACTATTCAAGCAATGCAACAACATTAAAAGAAAAAGCATAACCCACAACAAACACAACACACAACCAACAAGCTCAGCAGAGAGAAAAAAACACAAATATACGTATTCAGAAATTGACATAAACTCAACAAAGGAAATAATATATATCGCGTATGTGGGGGGGAGAAGGCACCTTACCTTTCCTCGATTTTTCTCGAAAAAAACCGTTTGGGGTTGGAGGTCTAGCCCCCTCAAAAAACAGTTATTCCAACCAACCTACCTGGATAGTCCGACATCTCAAACTCTTTAGTTCTTCGCAAGCTCATTCGCCAGGTTCCCGTACCGCCTCCGCTGGACTCTGAGCCAAAGGATGTGGACAGTAACTGTTGGGTCGGGCCGGCCCTGTGCGGGCGAACACCTGCGGGCAGAAAAGAAAACAAAACGGTAGGTAGAAAAACTGCTGAAGAAAAAGAAAGCACAAAAGGCCCAAGAATGGAATAGTGTAGCAAACGCAGTATTGGTTAACAAACTAAGAAGGGAGGAGGGTTGACACCCCCCCCCCCGACTAGAAGTTTCGTCAAAAACATCTTGAATTGGACAGGACACAATCAAATTTTTAGACATTTACCCAAAATTTCAATGTTAAATTTTTCTTCTCTGCGTAAACGGAGGGGGGGGTAAGTTCTTTTGAAAATATCATGGTATATATACGTGATTGGGAATTTTTTAGTAAATATATAGCATTTAGTACCCATCACCTACGAAAGTATGTTAACCAATGCTTTTTCCACAAAAATTAGTCACTACACAACAGTACAGGCAAAAATGAACGTAATGAATGCTTCAACATAATTACTGCACAAAACACTGCACTAAAGCTGCACAATGACATTACAGTAAGCTATGCAGTATGTAGATCATTTCGCTATTTAAAAGAACAGTTGAGAAATTTTAAAATTTGCCAAATCTATTAAAATTGAAATTATCTTAAAACGCCTGTTAGTAAAAATGACCTTCACCCAGGACGGTGTGTTAAACCAAAAAATTCACGCACAAATAAGAAAATCATGCAGTGCACAACTTGCTAATGTCATGCAGTAAGATGTAATGTAGCCTCAGCCTCACACTAAGCATCTCTACAGGCAACATGCTTCCTTTTTAAATAATTATACTAATTTAAATTCAGCTTTAATGAAAATTAGTTATGCAATTAATTGGACGAATGAATCAAAATTCAAAAAAGATCATCATCCATAACCACAATAATAGTCTTTTAAAACGGTCGTGCAGCAACTTGTAATTTCATTCCAAAGTTGTGCAAACCTGTGTAAGTGTATAAGTGTATAAGTGTAAGTGTAAGTGTGTAAGTGTGTCTTTCTGTGTAAGTAGTATCAAACGTTTGTGCAAAATTTCATAAATCCTCGTGCACTCTGGTAATGGCTATGGCGGAACAATAATTTCCCAGAAGCAGCACAAAAAATCGTGCACATCATCTCGGCCAGTTTGTGCAGCCTTCTATAGCCCAACCTATGTATTACCAATTCGTGCACTTTGCAGAAAAGGGATAAGAAAAATTCGTGCACTTTTCCTGCATGAATATTAACAACACTGAACGAACAATCACCAATATCCATTCCACGCTATTGACAACATCAACTATATGTTGCCAGGAAATCCTCCAAGTAATTAGCGAGTGGGGGGGAAGGAATTCTAGGAGGAAGAGATGACAGAATAAAGTTCACTAACTAGGAAAAATACAAAGTGCAAAAAAGGTTGCAGACTTCTGAAAAATGATGATAATATGATAATTATATCCTGAGAATGAAAAAAACAGGAAAGAAATATTTCTCGGAACCCACAAAAACGAGGGGGGATCCTTATCTTGGGTAACTGCATCAACTATTTCACCCCCAAAGTAAGGTAAAAGGTTGTTTAACTAGAAATTGCATCACTCTTAAACATCCTGTGTCCTAAACTAACTATAGGGAGTTGAGCTGCTGTGATCTAGGTAACACCCTAGCGTGACAGAGTGAGCAACTTACTCGGCCCCGTAGCAGTTGTAGTAGCAGTAGTAGTTGTAGTGGGGTATCCAGTAGTACTGCCGGTTTGTTGTGCAGGTGGGGACTTCACTACACCGTAATGTGGTGGGGGCCCACTCGGTACCATAGTCTCCGTTTTGCTGGTACTCGGACTTACGTACGACTTACCCCCTGCAAACCAGAGCACACAACAAATTAGATTTATGTAGAAAAAAGCTCCAAAGATTTTGCAATTAATTAATTAATTAATTAATTAATTGCACCAAATTAAATTGTCCGTCACCTTGGTTTGGGAAGGCAAGATAGAATATGCAAATGAGTCTGGAAAAACTTAAAAACTAACAAGGCAACGCGATGTTTTGCAATTAAGAGCAGAATATCTCAATTTTTGACTCAAAGAAAATTGCTTGGAGGGCAGACAAATTTGCACACTATCTTGCCGTAACATTTTGGTAGTCCTGTTAATAATTATTAGTCACTTTAAGCATACTATCACCAAATTACCACCACCACCACCACCACCACACAAAATTAAAGGCTTAGCCAACGTTTAACAAATACTTATTAAGACGGGACAAGAGTAAACCCCCTCCCGCTATCAAAATTCATATTCAAATTCAAAATTAATATTTCAAATTTTTAAAAGGCGTTTTATTGTTTTGTTGACTGAAGCTGTAAAACTGAAGTTTATACTGCAAATTGTTATTCATAATATCAAGGGTAAGATCACGCATCTTACCCTCAAAAATGTACAAAAAAATTGCAGTGTTGGATATTTCTTTACTAACGGTTCCCCCTACCCTCCTCAAATCCAAAAGGTTTGATCATTTTTGCCATATTAATTTCTTGACAAACAGAAATAACATAATTCCCAGCAAGCTATGCAGCAGTACACTAGCTTAGATATTTGTAGCATTAGAGCATTTCGCTAATCAAAAAACCTAACCAAAGCAATACAAATCACAGAAAAATAGAAGTTAAAAAGAGCGTAGCGCAAACAAAGTAGAAAAAGAAAGAAAAAAGCCTGTATTCAATAAAATGACAGCCAAAGCCAAAAAGCAGCTAGGAAAGCAACAAAAGAAAAGTGCATATGTGCACAGAAAACAAACATGAAAAAACAACACATAAAAAGTAGTCCATGAAGGAGGGTACGAAAACCTTTAAAAATTCGGCGGAGGGGGGGGGGGTGCGAAAAACTTACTCTCAATAAAGGACGAATTTAGAGTACTTCGCTTGGAAAACGTGGAAGTAGTGGTATCTTCCGAAGTTCTTGAATGAAAGGAGCCGTTAAGGGCTGTCGGGGCCGGATTAGGTCGATAGACAACCGTTGGAATTTCTAACAAACAAAATGTCAAACGGAAATACAGACAAAAAATACAAATTGTCAGAAAAAAAGGAACGCAACCAGAGAAATAGAAAATCCAAACAGAAAAACTAAAGAAAATCTGAAAAAGCGGATAAAGAAATTCTTAGGTTAAAACATGCTATTAGCGTAGTTGCAGAACATATTTTTGATAGATTTCAAAATACCTTCAGACTATTCAAGAAATTTAAGCAGAACATTTTCAGCAACAAAAAACTCATGCAAAATTTCCAAACAGTAAAAGTTCAACCGTCTGTTAGTAGTAAAAGCACGAAAAACATTCTCAAATTCAGTTAGTTAGCCAAACAGCGAGCTGTTATATTAAGAAGCGTGCAAAATAACTAAAACTTTCAGTTAGTGTGCAGTGCAAGAAAACAAATTATGTAAGAAAGAAAGCATAATTCAAACTTAAAACTCCAAATGACGTGAAAAACCGAGCATGTGATGTCAGTAAAGAAAAAACGTAAAATATAGGAAAAAAGAAATTTCTCTGAAATTGAACTTACCCCCCCCCAGCAAAAGTATACCCAAATAATACCTTCAGGCTCCGGTTTGGATACACTGGGTTCGGCAGGGAACGTGGTTTCAACCCTGAAAATAGGAAAGAAGAAATTCTAGAAAATGGCAAATTAAACCAGAAAAAGAATTTTCAAAAAGAAAAATCTTCATTAAACATTCATGTAAGCTTAGTCCTAAAACATTACACTATAAGTTCAAGTTCGAGCGATCGCTAGAGTCACATCAAAATTCAGTATAAATTATGACCCATTTAAAATGCCAGACAAATTCAGAAAAAAGTTAGAAAGAGCAGAGATTCGAACTCATGCCTATTAATGTCCCAGTTGGTACGACAGCCCACTCCACCAAGACATCTGCCGTTTCAATCAACAAAAACATAGTTGTAACAAAACAAAACTGAAGAAAATTCCAAAAACCATCCGCTAAGTGTGAAAGTTACATAACCTTCAACAACAAACCATAATTCGACTGTTTCAAGTTATGTTTTGACCTTTAGGACACAGTTTCAACCCTCAAACATGCCCAGGCCCACACCCAGGACTCTGAAAAAGAGGCGGGGGTTCCATGGGAAATGCAACAGGGGGGAGTCTGGGAGGGGACGGAGCCCCCTCCCCCCAGAAGTTGAAGAATTTTTTTGCATTTTTGCCAAATGATTACACTGGATGTTTATTTCTTGCAAAAAGTATATTGGCGCGAAAATGTTTTTAAAATAGCTGTTTTTGCCAACAATGCTTACATTGGATGCTTATTTCTTGCAAAAAGTATATTGGAGCGAAAATGCTTTAAAAACAGTTGTTTTTGCTACAAAAATAGCAAGACAGTTTTCATTTTGTCACCCCAAAAGGGAGGGGGTGTCTAGACTGTAGACCCCTCCCCCCCACCACCCAGGTGCGGCCTTGTCAGCATTTCTGCCCTGTCGCTTTTTTTACGGCTCATACCTTTCAGCCGGCTGCTGGGAGGGAGGGCGCTGGTCGCCGCCACGAGACGGGGCCTGGGCCTTTCGAACTCGATCCTCATCTTCTTGACGTCGCTGTAGCTCTTTCAGTTCGTACTGGAAAATAAGGAAAAAACAGTTTAAAAAAGGCCCAGAAACAAATACCTAACAACAAAATAGTAAAGCAAAAGGAAGGTAAGAAAGATTCCTAAAAATCACCATACACGATCTATAGAAGACATCGAATCCCAAGTACAGTGTTATAGCATAGCAATAAGTCTAAATTTGGTTTTTTTTCGGAAGTGTTTTTACTTAAATTCAGAGAAGTTCACGAAAGTTTTAGTTAACTTGAGGGGGGGGTGTTCTCCATATCCACCAACAAGAATTGACAGCAAAATATTGTAATCTCATTTTTAGACTCAAGATTTTTAACAAAACCAACATCTAAAACCTAAAATGACGACAAAGCAAAACCGATTCTTTCTTATCTGCTAATTACTTAATTAATTACTTAATTACTTATTAATTAATTGTTTACTAATTAATTGCAATTACGTAAATGACTTTCGCACTTACAGTTGTTAGTTTTTCCAGGGCTTTGAATCGTTCGTCCTGAGCGTGGGCCGACTTCTCAAAGGCTTCGTGCTTTTTGATCAACTTCAGCACCTCTTCCAGCGTACGCTGCAATTAATCAGTGAAGCACAATAAATAATTAAATTAATTAATTAATTAATTTAATTAATTAATGGAACCAACCAAAACTGATATCAATACTACTCAAAAATAAATACAAAAATAAAGAATTCTGAAACACCTAAAACTGCCAGTCATGCAATTGATTACTTTACAAAAAAAATTGAATTTTAAAAGTTAAATTTTAAATTAAAAATTTAAATTTTAATTTAAAAATTTACCCCATAGTCCCTGGATACTAGATAGGGTTCCTGCGCACTGAGCCACGCCTCAGCTACGGCAGCATCGCGGGCAAATTGATACACTTCCAGTACTAAAAATGTAAAAAAAGAGATTTATTAACCGTAATTAACATTAATTAACCGTTAATTAATCAAATTAACTAATCAAAATTACTTTTCTTATGTAACATGTTGTTGCAAAAATCGTTATCATCCGATTTTTCGAAATTTTCCGGTTATCCGAAAATTTTGTCCAGTCTAACTGCTATAAAAATATCAAGCTATTACCTTGAAAATAACCTCAATAAAATATCAGAGACATTTTACAAAAGTCCAGGCATTTATACGTATTTCATAGAAAAACCAATCTGGTTTAATCCAACTTAATAATATCATCTGGATTCAACCAATAATCAGTAATGCAAAATTTACTTCCCCAAAATTTCCCCCCAACTCACTCAGCTGCAAATATTCCCATCTATCCTCCCATTTTCGCATCATCTCCGCACGTTCTGTGGTCAGTTTGACCAACTTTTTCTCCACCTCCGTCGACGCGTAGTGGTTGCGACTTAGCAGACTGCGTCCCAGGCTGATACAGGTAGAAAAGTTCTCTTCGCGAGCATCAATTTCTGCCTTCAGGGACTGATGGTTATTCATCAACAGCTCTACACCGCTGACATCTCTGCAAGAGGAAAAAACAGAAAAAATAGAAAAGAATGGGAAAAGCTGAAATAGCACAAAATGAAAAGTCCTAGATAATCCTACACATATACAAAATAAATTACTTTGGTAGGATAGGAGTATTAAGAAACTGTACCACAGAAAGCGGAAACCATTTCACTGTTTTGTGTATTTATATTTGAGTATTTTCAAGAGTACATAATTTAAGAGTGTGCCACTAGGCACACTGGCTCTGCTGGCTAACGGCCCACCCCCCCACAAATTAGACCCTTCACTTCAAAGAATTTTGTGCGCTATGTTTGTGTTCTAAACCCAAAGCAGGCACAAAATTCGCGCACACACTGCTTGTGTTTTCGAGCTTAAGCACATAAACATAGAGCGAGTGAGCGTACCCCCGTTTCGACTAGCTACCGATTTGCGGGGGGGGGTCACTAGGGTCTGATTTGTGGGGGGGGCTGGGCAGTTAGCGAGCAGAGCATAGTTTTTGCTCTGATAACAGAGAGTTTGTCTAGTGGCACACTCTTATATTATGTACTCTTGGTGTTTTCTACATAATTTTACAGAGGAAAGCACTCAATGACAAAAAATTGATGCTAACAATATTTTAAACTTTCAGAAAAATATCCTTCTCCAATTAATAATGAAACTTCTTAACATACGGCGTATAATAATTTAACGAAAACGTTTAGGCGTAAACAAAATTTAGCACTCTTCCTTTCCTACAGTCCTAGTCCTACTCCTAGTTTAGCTATGCCAAACTACCTATTACATTATTTTCTAAATAAATCAATTTCAAGGATTTCTAGAACTCCTCCCATAGCCCCCCCCACCTCTGACCTCAAACCACCGATCCAATCCTAACCTGGGCCGTTCCTGTGTGTTCATTTCCCGCTTAACCTCCTCCATCCAAAGCAGCAGGTCTCGGACCATATTCATGAATCGGAACAGGTCATTGGTATCGGTCAGGCGGATCTTGCGACCCTCACAGGCCGCCTGGAGATTGCGCCACGCGTTGACCACCTCCGCTTCACGTGTCTGAATTTCCACAGCCTTATCGCCGGCATAGGCAGCCTGTAGAGCCTGGGCATCGGCCTGCACCTGTCGTACCTGCAGAAACCAAGCAAAGGATGGATAATTAAATTAAATTAATTAATCAAATAAATTAATCACAATTTAATGAAAAATATTAAAAGTCCTCAATTAAAGTTCTAATTTGCAAGGTTTCCCCAGTTTTAAAAATAGGCAATCACATTTATAAACGTTTGTCAAAAGATTTTTGGGCGCAAAAAAACTGACAACTTTTCTCAGTGTCATGCTTAAGACATGATACCTCTAATTGGCGGTGAAGAAATTACTGGATAACGGTAAAACATAGGACTTTAATTTTAAGAACTCGTTAAATAATACTGCCGTTTGGACAGTAAAATAAAAATCAGTGAGAACGAAGAAACACGGAAAAAATGACCAAAAAATGGACACCCCCTTAAATTTAATTATGTAAAATTGAACTTAACTTTAAAATAGTAAAACGCCTTACCGTTAAGGGTATATAAACACAAACCTAATTTGCATACGTATTTCATGATACCTGAGTCTCAATGGTTTGGAGATCTGTATAGAAATTCTGATGCTTTCGGATCAGTTTATTGACACTGCTGGCATCACGACCCAAGTCGTCTGGAATACTGTGACTTTTCTCCTAAAAAAACAACAATAAATAATCCAACCATTAAATTTAAAAACAAAATAAAAAACTAAAACTGAATCACCCAAAAAATATCCCCCCCCCCAATTTATATCAACAATATGCAAACGTCTTTAAGGTGGTGGTTTCCTTTTGTGTAAATTTGACCCTATAGGCTTCAATTCTTTATGAAAGTGGATGAAACTTTTCAAAGGGGGGCTTGGAATCACCTCCGTGGGAAATCCGATGGACACGGACCCCATCAAATGGAGATCCCAACAGGTGCCCCCTGGCATCCGTCTGGTCAACGGCGCAAATGGGTTCCAAACTCCCGGGAACACGACTGTGTTGGGTTAACACTGAAGCATCTAGAGTCCTCAAATTATGCTACCGAGCGGTTGGGTCCAATCCCCCACATCATTTCCATCCCGGATTCTCCGATGTGTGGACCTGACTATGCCAAGACGTGTGCTGGGCCAGTAGATGCCGAAGTGCCCTCTTGTAGCTTTTCTAAGCTGATGGAGCCCGGAAAAGAACAACAACAACAAACTTTCCAAATATGCTATTTTGGTGCTCTTTAACATTCTGGGACCAGTCCCACATTTTAAGAAACGGAATTTTCAATTTTTGGCATTATACTCTCAGCAGATAGTCCATACATCAGATTGGCTGTTATGGATGGAAAGAGGGTACAAAAACGAACATTTTTGCTTTTACAAGCTGTGAGCTATCTCTAGTGGTTAAGTCAGTATAAGCCAAAAACAATGTTTGGGGTAAAAAAACGGCCACTTTCGAAGAAATCAGT
>JASAND010020657.1:0-16958 GCA_030248195.1 Trissonchulus latispiculum | reverse complement strand
GCCCTTAGAGACGCGTTCGAGCACTGTGCCAGCTAAATACTCAGCCAAACTAGACAAATTTGGTATCGTTGGAATCAGCACGACGAGTACAACAAGTAGCAAAAAAAGTTTTTTGGTCAAAATTTTCAACTTTGAAAATTTTCGCTTCCGAACAAGTTAGGTCCGTTTGTTTTTTTTCCGTGTAAGTCACGCTTGGGAAGCCTTTTTAGTCTAACTCACTAACTGAACGATGTGGGCATTTTCAGCCGGTGAAGTTTGGTTTTTCTGAGAGTAGTATTTGTGTTAACGTACCTTTTGGACAATTTTCCGCTGCCCGGCCCGGCCGGCCACCTGTGCGGCCGGCCAAAGGTGGCCTGACCGCTAAGATGGCCAAAAAAGGCCAATTTTGTGTCACGGCTACAGGGCTCAGGGAACAAGCTAGAGAGACGCGGCTAGTTGCATAAGAAACTTTGGGATAGGTAGCGTGTCATAACGAGGGCGATTTTCGATATCTGGCCGGGATCGTTCAGGCGGCCGGCCCAAAGTTGGTCCGGCCAAATGGCCATTTGGAAAAATTTCTAAGTCCCAACTCTACAGGAAATAGTCAAAAATAGGCCTAAATATGCTGTTTTGGGCCATATAGTGGGACGCATATAAGGGTTATCGGGGTCGCTGAACACGATGAGCATAGTCGCAGCGCCGTGCGGTGCTGCTATCGTGCTGTACAGTTATGCAGCAACCATAGCACGCTGTCTGTAGACTTACTGTAAACGGCTAAACATATGAAACTTGGTGATAGTAGTGTCTGTAGTAAGGGGGAACTGTAGCTATGTTGGTTGGCGCACTCTCTAGCTTCCACCGTGCTGTATGTGCTGCCCCAAACACAGCACCGTCGATAACAAGTTATTCATTTGTCACTGGCATTTGAAATTCGGCATACAGATAGTTTAGGACATGACAAACTATTATAGATAGGTTTCGTATACTTATTACGATGTTACTACATGGTTGCGCTGCAGTAGAGTGCTGCAGAAGTACAGCACGGCCTATAACTAACTACAGATAACTTGCAATCGTCTGACATTCTGCAGACACGTGCAGAATAGCATTGGAAATGATGTCTTGTAAGTCTCCTTTCTTGGCAGTGACGTTTGCGTCTAGTTGCGCTGCAGTAGAGTGCTGCGGAAGTACAGCACGGCCTATAACTAGCTACACAAAAGTTGCAATCGTCTGAAATTCTACAGACATGTGCAGAATAGCATTGGAAATGATGCCGTATAAGTCTCCTTTCTTGGCAGTGACGTTTGCGTTTGGTTGCACTGCAGTAGAGTTCTGCGGAAGTACAGCACGGCCGATAACTAGCTACACAAAAGTTGCAATCGTCTGAAATTCTGCAGACATGTGCAGAATAGCATTGGAAATGATGCCGTATAAGTCTCCTTTCTTGGCAGTGGCGTTTGCGTCTGGTTGCACTGCAGTAGAGTGCTGCGGAAGTACAGCACGGCCTATAACTAACTACAGATAACTTGCAATCGTCTGACATTCTGCAGACACGTGCAGAATAGCATTGGAAATGATGTCTTGTAAGTCTCCTTTCTTGGCAGTGACGTTTGCGTCTAGTTGCGCTGCAGTAGGAGAAGTACAGCATATGGCTTATAACAAACTACAGATAACTTTCTGCAACTTTCTAAAATATT
Source organism: Trissonchulus latispiculum (assembly GCA_030248195.1). Taxonomy (NCBI): domain Eukaryota; kingdom Metazoa; phylum Nematoda; class Enoplea; order Enoplida; family Ironidae; genus Trissonchulus; species Trissonchulus latispiculum. Next base: position 15,282 of record JASAND010020657.1, on the reverse strand, counting down.
CTTATTTGTAGTAGATGAGGGTTTTTCTGCCAAAATCAAGAAAATCAAATCAAAATCAAGATTTTCAAGCTTCTTTGTTCTATGGCTTGGTTGACTGTTACGTAATTATTGGGGGAATTTTTAAAGTTTCTTTCATAAAGCTTTAACATTTTGCTTAAGCTTAGGTTGTAAATACCAGGAGGACTAGGTTAAAAGCGCACTAATATGGACCAGCTTCGCTGAACAACCCATATTCGCGGGTACGCATGCTCCACTCCGCATTTGACCATTATGGTCTTAAGTTCTAAATTCGTCAGCTTTCCAGGCGAGCTTGCTGATTTTGAAATATTATGCTTTATATACTTCAAGCGCTGTATACTGAACTGCCAGAGCGGGATTTGTGACACCAATTTTTACTGCATATGTGGTATTAAGTGTTGGATTATATGCATTAATTAAATTAATTAAATTAAGTTGGGTTGTAAGTAAAATTAATTATGTAATTATTAAGTATTACGAATACAACTGTTGCAGACGCTGAGCTATGCTCACAAACTGGTAAACTGTTACTGAAGAACTGCCACCAGCATCAGTCCGGACAGTTTCCGCGAATATGGGTTGTTCAGCGAAGCTGGTCCATATTAGTGCGCTTTTAACCTAGTCCTCCTGGTATTTACAACCTGCCACTCCCATATTAACGTTTTAAAACCTAGTCCTCTGTCCGCTTAAAACCCAGTGTCACCCATATTGCATATTTCATGCTCCATCGGAGCATTTTTATTCTTGTATTATATATCGCAGTATATACGTAGTTTAATCATATATATCTGGCTTATTTTTAGGCCAAAATTTATGGGGGGCTCAAAGTTGCCTCCCCCCCCCATCGATGGGGGGCTCACCAAAAATGGGGGGCATATTTTTGACAAAAAGTTTGCAAATCTTAACCTTTTTGTGCAAAAACTGCCAAAATCGCTAAAAAATGACTAATTTTAGGTGTTTTTCAGCTATAATAACAAAAATTTCGTTAAAAATCCGGCGAAGCCGGAAAAATTTTTGAAATTTTAGGGTAAAAATGGTAAAATTTGGCAATTTTCTGGGTAATGGGGAGGAGGTCGGAATTTATGGGGGGACCTCGATTGGGGGGGAGGTCGCTGAGTGGGGGCCCCCAGTAAAAATAAGCCAGTATATATATATATACACACGTACTGTAACCAGAGAAGGTGATATTATCCTCAATGAATGGCTCAAAATCACTACGATGAGACAGCATGTAGTTGACCGTGTCCAATCGATACTGGTAATGATTTCGTCCATGACCCTCAACCTGGTCACCCAAAGCTCGAAACAGACAATTACTAAAAATAAGATCAAGCTCGAAATATATACAATTACTAAAATAAACAGAAAGCTGGTCTATGCGTAAATACATTTTGATGATGTATTGACTCTGGAACCCCTCCCCTAAAATTGACAAACTGAGTCTTTCCAAAATCAAAAGTCTGTAAAATTAAAGGGTTGTCGCTGGGTTTGAGGTTAAAAGTTTAAGCACAGGGCTAATCTGACAGATGCAACTTTGTAAACAACGAATCTTCTTAAACTTCTTATACAAGTTTTCAATGAACGGATAACTGCAAGTCAACCGATGACGGATGCTGATAAGAAAAATATCCTGTGCCAATCATCATCATCCAAAGCCTGTTATAAACCTAACCTAGAAGCCCTTACCCATCGCCTTGAATATCCCTGAGAGCTAATCCGTAAGCAGCCAGCTGGGCCTGAAAGTTAGCATAATGCTCTTCATTGTCTCTCAAATAGCTGGCATAGACGGCGCCTCTTTCCTTCTCTCTTCTTCTGTTGGGAGTCACATTCTCTCGAGAAGAGCTCTGACAGACGGAATGGGGTGAGCCTCTGCTCTGACCTCTTCCACAGTTGCTGTTGCTCCCATCATCATAGGAGCGCTCAAATTTTTTCCGCGCCATCTGTGTTCAGTATTGACTAAATACCTAGTCAGCAGAATAAAATGAATAAAGCAAAGAGCCATATGTACCTACCAAGGTATGATCTGGTAAGATATGGTGATAAAGACTTAGTGGGAGCTATATCCGCTTCGGGGAGGGGTATCCCCCTGGGTTTTCTTTAGTGTGGGGGCGCCCCCATTTTTTGAGTTCCCCACCCCTTCCCCCATAGTTTTCTTCGGGAGGGGTCTCCCCCACAAATTTTTGACCCTTTTTGGCCCAATTTTTGAACTTTAATCCCTCCCAGAATTTTTGACATACCCTCTCCCAACTTTCGGCTACCTCCCCAACGATTATTGGATCTAAAAAAGCTAAATTCGGCCGAAAATGGTAATTTTTTGAAATTTTTTCTAAATCTTGACTTAAAATATATGTATATATAGATTTTAAATGGTGCAAAACCGCCTACAACTTTAAAAACAGGCCTTAGTTTAAAAAAGGGCTAAATTACCGAAAATTTTGTATTTTTTGGCTATTTTTGAGGTCCGAATTCTGGGGGGCCCATTACATTTCTTGGGACGATCACCAACCTTCCAAGATTTACCCACCCAGACTCAAAGTTCCGGGGAACTATGCTTCACCCTCAGTCGTCCCCCCCCCCACTTTTTTTGGGCTCTCACCTCTCTCATTATATATACAAGGTACCCAGAAAATGCCAAATTTTAATGATTTTTGGTCAAAATTTTTAAAACTAGACGGAGTGTTTTGGTCCAAAATCGCCCTTGGCACTAAAACTGACTTTTGAGCACATTTAGCTTAGTTATAGCAGTATATATATATACGTACATAGAATACACGCAATTCTGTACCGTCTTTTTAGAATTTTAACCCATTTTATTCCCCCCAGTTTTCGTCTTACCCATAGTTTCCTTGGGGGAGGGGGGGGGGTAAAATTGGTCAAAAAATTCCCAAAATTTTTGACCAATGCTACCCCCTCCCAGAATTTTTGACATACCCTCCTCCAACTTTTGGGTACCCCCAGCGATCTTTGAACCCATAGCTAAATTTGGCCGAAAAATGGTCATTTTTGGAAACGTTTTTTCTAAAGTCTTGACTTAAAATCGCTTTAAAACGGTGCAAAACCGCCTACAACTTTAAAAACAGGCCTTAGTTTAAAAAAGGGCTAAATTACCGAAAATTTTGTATTTTTTGGCTATTTTTGAGGTCCGAATTCTGGGGGGCCCATTACATTTCTTGGGACGATCACCAACCTTCCAAGATTTATATACCCACCCAGACTCAAAGTTCCGGGGAACTATGCTTCACCCTCAGTCGTCCCCCCCCACTTTTTTTGGGCTCTCTCCTCTCTCATTATATATACAAGGTACCCAGAAAATGCCAAATTTTAATGATTTTTGGTCAAAATTTTTAAAACTAGACGGAGTGTTTTGGTCCAAAATCGCCCTTGGCACTAAAACTGACTTTTGAGCACATTTAGCTTAGCTATAGCAGTATATATACGTACATAGAATACACGCAATTCTCTACCGTATTTTTAGAATTTTAACCCATTTTATTCCCCCCAGCTTTCGTCTTACCCATAGTTTCCTTGGGGGAGGGGGGGGGGGGGTAAAATCGGTCAAAAAATTCCCAAAATTTTTGACCAATGCTACCCCCTCCCAGAATTTTTGACATACCCTCCTCCAACTTTTGGGTACCCCCAGCGATCTTTGAACCCATAGCTAAATTTGGCCAAAAAATGGTCATTTTTGGAAACGTTGTTTCTAAAATCTTGACTAAAAATCGCTTTAAAACGGTGCAAAAAACGCCTAAAACGTTAAAAACAGACCTTATTTTGAAGGAAAGGTTGTAAATTACGTACCGAAAATTTTGTATTTTTGGACATTTTTTGAAATTTTTGAGGTCCGCATTCTGGAGGGGGTAACCCCATCACATTTCTTTGGTCGACCACCAACCTTCCAAGATTTACCCCCCCGAGACCCCCAAAGTTCCAGGGAAACTATGGTCTTACCCCTCCCGCCCACAAGTGGGGGGCTCCTCCCCTCCTCACGTTTTTCACCTAGAGAAAACCCTGCACCTCAAAGACATATATACATATGCATATGCCGGCACTTATTTATATATATACGTATATATAGACAGACGTGTAGCCAGGGGGGGGGGGGGGAAATGGGGAAATTCCCCCCCCCGAAATTGTGTTGCTCCCCAGGAATTTTTTCCTGCCACGTGTAAAAAGCCCATTTTTCAAAACATTTTCGCGCCTTCGGGGGTATTACACCATTATAATGCGGGTTTTGCACTAGGAAATGAGTACCAATTCTATACGTACCCTATTTGGCCTACTCTGACCACCTTCTGCATCAGCATTCAGTGCATGAACACGCACTGCGCCCTAAATATTATTGTATATATATACTTTCAAAGAATGCTTTTTAAAAATTCCACGAAGGTTACGAAATAAAACATTTTCAGCTGCTGGGGCGCTCCACCACCCAGACCCCCCCGAAAAAATTTTGCAACCCCCCCCCCGAAATTTTTTTCTGGCTACGCTAGTGTATATATATATATAGAGATGGGGGTGGGTGGAATTTTTTCGCCTTAGCCCCCCTTATGGTTCGAAAAAATTTTTTGTGCTAGTGTATATATACCGCCCCCCCTTATGGTTTGAAAAATTTGTTGTTTTCCCATTTGGCTGAGAGATTGCCCATAGGGTAAATCGAGGTCGCTGATTTCAAAAATCGAATCGAGATCGATCCGACCGGACCGATCGATCGATCAAAATCGATTAAAAATTTTTTGTCGCCAAAGTCGCCCGCGCCCCTACATAATTCGGTTCGGAGGTGCTGATTCCGAATCTATCTGCTGTAGAAATTTCATAAAAAGCGATCGTTCGACCTCAGAAATCCATTTACATTGATTTTTCAAGTTTGTTTGTCAGCTCGGATCAAAACTTCGACTGCCGATTCGGAATCACCACCCCCGAATTACATACCCTAGCGCCAAGCGGCGACTTTTCGCGAAAATTGGTGACAAAACTTTTTTGATCGATTTTTTGAGTGATCGATTCTACTGATCGATCTATCGTTCAGATCGATCTCTCGATTCGATTTTTGAAATCAGCGACCTCGATTTACACTAGGGGCAACTTCTCAGCCAAATCGGAGACAAAATTTTTTCGAACCATAAGGGGAAGCCAAGGTGAAAAAATCGCCCCCCTCATTTAAAAAAATCTATTTGGGGGAGGAAGGGTAAGAAACATTTTCGAGGGGGGATCGGTAAAAACAGTAAACTTTTCTCAGTTTTCGGCTATTTAAACGATTTTAAGCTATTTTGACGATTTTCAGGTAATTATGCGAACTTTAACAATTTTGCGCTACTTTTTGGTAATTTTTTGAAAAAAGACCCCCATCTAAATAAGTGCAGAAAATTTTTAGGGGGGGGGTCGGGTCGGCCGAAGACCGATTTGAGGGGAGGGCTTGGAAAAATTTTTAGGGGAAGAGTCGGTGACCTCACCATTCGGGGAAGGGTCAAACACACATAGATGCGATGCATGCAGCCTGCAGCTGCAGGATAAAACTATGCCACCTGTGCCTACAGGTGGACAAGGCAAGGGGGGGGGGAATCCCCCCTCGGCGAAGTCGCTCACAAGGGGTCCAGAAATTGCTCCTACCAGGGGTAAGAAATTTGGCCACAAGGGGTAACAAAATTGCCCAAAAAGCAAGTTATACGACAAAAAATTTCTAAAACTTTTTATTCCCTTACATAAAATCACTGTTTTTTGTTAAAAAACGTCCGAAAAACGTTTTTGCGAGGTAATAGCTGTTTTTCGTTAAAAAACAAAAAATCGCTTATAAAAGTATATATATATACTCATAGGAAAAATTGCTGCCACAAGGGGTACCGAAATTTTTGCTTCCACAAGGGTCAGTGAAATTTGACCGCCTGTTCAGGTCATAGGTGTACCGCCTGTTTGGGTTGGGGGGGAGTAGAAGATCCAAATTTGGCTCGGGGGACTCTAAAGCTAGAACTTTTAGCTAAAAATGCTCCTTTTCGATGTACAGTACATTACTTTACATTACATTACATTACATTACAGTAAATTTGTACTAAAATATGCCTAAATTAGCCCAGATTGTGGTTTACACAGGGAGAACTCTTTAACGAAAAAACATGGTAAAACAAATGGTAAAATTATTCTAAATCTGGGGTAACTTGCGGTAGCGTAATTACGACATTTTTACCATATTTTTCCCTGCGCAAGGTACAATACATTTACCACAAAGGTTCCATAGTTTTACCATATATTTATTTTTTTTTGGGGGGGGGGATCCCGAGCAAATCACGTGGTGTTAGTAAACAAATAAATTTTTATTACATCCACGTGAATCACCCCGCGGCTGCCCAGCCCATTACGCCGCGTCCACATACAACAATGTACTCTGACATGACAATGCTGGTGCATGCAAGCGGCAAGATCATGTCAGGGTTAGTAGACAAACAGTTACGGTGACGCCAGAGTTTGGTAGGCCACGGGAATGTACATTACGCATCTAACATAGTTAGTAAAAAATAGTTAGTATATATATTTCTCGAGAAACCAATGCAGGATTTACAGTGGCATGCAAAGGACTAAGGTCCTTGTAGTGCACGCCCCCGAATAAATTTCTGAAGCTGAGGTTCAATGTCAGATAAGCGTTGCTTAAAAATTACCAAAGAGGAAATAGTAACAATATTTTCAGGAAGATCATTCCAAACATTGCAAATTCTATAGAAATACGAATGACCAGTCCGAGACTTTTTTATATCTTTTTGGAATTACAGCCAGAGAGTTTTGCCTCCTCGTCCCGGCGTCTGGAGAATACGTAAAGCAACTATCAAATGAACAATCAAATGCATTGTACACAATATTATGCATTAGATACAGATCATTTAGAATACGCCGCATTTCTAGCGACTGCAAAGCACATCTGACCAACCTCTCCCTATAACTTAACCCACCAAGTCCATGCAGACGTCTAGTAAATGAACGCTGCACGTTTTCGATGGCATCAATATCTTTTAGCAAGTGAGGAGACCAAATCGGTGTGCAATACTCTAACATTGGCCTGACATACGTTTTAAAAAGCTTAACCATTAGCTGAATATTCCTACTATTAAAACTTCGAAAGATAATAGCTACCCGTTGATTTGCTTTTGCTTTAATTTGACTAATATGCTTTGAAAAATTTAAATCCTGGCACTAGGGATCGACCGGAATTCCGGTTCCGGTTCCGGTACTTTTTGGTTCCGGTTCCGGTTCCGGTTTTTGAAAACGTACCGGAACCGGAATCAATTTTAGCGTATTATCAAAAGTGAACTTTTATTAAAATTTTCAGAAATTTTGTAAAATTTCTTTTAACATTTTGAAAAAATTGCGAATCTCTTGTAAGCAGAATATTATTTTCTCCAAAATTTTCGCCTGCGGCGCTATTGCATTATATACTCAACTTAGAATGTTTAGATTTATATATTAATAATGATCTGGTACCTTATCGTTAATTTATTATTATGAATATTAATTACGTATATGATCAAAATATTACGCGGCACTTATATATAATTTAGAAATTCAAAATAGAGCAGAAGCCCGCCGATTCGATTGCTATTAGCTTTTTGATAGATACTTTAAAATTATTAATTTTGCTAAATTGGAATATATTGAAGCCTTGGCGTAGACCTATGCTATTTCAAAGATTAGTGCAATGTTGCATAATTAGATGTCAGTTTTAGCTCAACTATTGTTTAAATAGCAGGCAATAAGCTTTTTGCTGTGTGTTTTGTATATAAATATAGTGCAGAGTGCAACAAAAATATTAAAAAATTATGGATGGAACAAATAGAAGGGTTTTTAATTATTTTGATGAAATGTCATTATATAAATTTGAAAATGCAGATGAAGCTAGCCAAAAAGAGAAATGCCGCTAGTAGAAATTAAGTTTAATTCAATTTTTTTGAAACTTGTGAAAAATACGTTATTGTTCTTATATGTTTAATGGTAAAAAGTTATATATTGCTATCAGCGATAAAAGATCTGCAGAAAAGTGCAAAGATTTACCTTTTACTAAGAAAACTCGAATAATACGTAAAGTAATTATTTAGTTATTAATTACAAGTTAAGGTCACCCAAAATTTAAAGGTTGATATTCCAAACAAGTCCAATTTTCGAAGCTGGTGCTATCTAAATTCATAGCCAGATACAGCCAAATCTTATAGTAGTTACGGGAACAGTAATTTTCAGAAAAATTATTTTAATTTATCTATTGACTACAAAGAGAATAAAACCTTGTTATATTCGCGACAATTTATATTTTGTGTTTTGAAAATGCTAAAACTTTTCTTGGAGCTCTAGGAAAGTCGTATATAATTTCTAATTATAACTAGAAATTGTCAGGTAACTCAGATAAAAACTAAACATGTTTCTGGCTTATTTTGCCGAAAGCTCGCTCGCAGGCATTTCGTGGAATCAATTTCTACCAATTTATTTCAATTAATTTAATATTCAGTTTAACTAAGAAATTAATTTTTATTTGCCTGCCAGTAAATTTCCTTTAGAAATCAAATTGCATTCGATTAAGTCATTCATCGAAATTCGATGTAATAAAGTAGATAAAATAAAACCTTTTGTGTCGAGCATGTGCTCGAATAATCGTAAACATATATAGACAATATGTTCACAATTTATTCATACCGTACATATATAATTAATGTTTTAAATCTATAGAATTATATAAAGTTTAACTAATATAATAAGACAAAATTCTCATAATAAATTGCAAGTTTCGTATTCGTGCATTGAAATATATAATATAGAAAATATTATTTTAGAAAGCTATTATAATGTTGTTGTAGCTACAAAAAAGCGAAAAATCGTGAAAAAATTGTCCAAAACGTCAGAAAAAATTTTCTATTTTTGTAGTGTTAAAGAGCTGGTTCCGGTTCCGGTTCCGGTTTTTTAAAGAAAGTTCCGGTTCCGGTTCCGGTTCCGGTTTTTTGGAGTTCCGGTCGATCCCTACCTGGCACATATTTATACCAAGATCACGTACTGCGTCTGCTTCACTAATTACTTTGACCATCTAGAACATAGTCATAATTTAGATTTTGACATCCAATATGCATAACAAAGCACTTTGATACAGTTACATTCATTTGCCATTGGCGTGTCCACGCCTCTAAAGAATTTAAGTCTAATTGTAACAGATTTGCATCTTCAACCGAATTTACAATTTTGGAGATTTTTGCATCATCTGCAAACAAACGAGTTTCAGCTAGAATATTTTCCGGCAGATCATTGATATAAATGAGAAACAAAAAAGGCCCAAGAACAGATCCCTGTGGTACACCACTGCTAACCGCAGCCCAATTAGACTTAGTTGTTCCCAATTTTACTCTTTGAAATCTGTTAGTCAAAAAAGCCTTTATCCAAGCAAGCACTTTCCCACGTATTCCAAAAGCTTCTAATTTCTTCAGCAACTTCGTATGCGAAACAGTATCAAAAGCACGCATCAAATCAATATAAATTACATCGATACAATCACCATTATCCCAAGATTCGAACCAACTTTGTATACAGTCAAGCAACTGCGTTAAAGTAGACTTTCTCTTTACAAAGCCATGTTGGCACTTGCTGATTAAGTTTGAGCAATTCACATGATTGACCAGAAGGGGCTTTAAAACTCTTTCTTGTATTCGACAACAAACAGCTGTTAAACTGACCGGACGATAATTTTTTGGATTCTTTGAATCACCCTTTTTAAAAATGGGGCAAACGTCTGCCTTCAACCAATCCGAGGGCAGTTGACCAGTTTCCATGGATACCTTAAAGATTTTGCAAAGCGGTGAAGCTAAAGAAAAGGCTAGTTTTTTAAAAAGAATGCTTGGAAATCCATCAGGACCTGCAGATAATTTCGGCTCTAGGTTTTTCATTACGTTATAAACATCAAGCTCATCAAAGAAACAATCTGCTAATACACTGCCATCGGCTACTAAATCCGGCAATACAGGCATTATGCCATTATCATTAGTAAATACAGACACAAATACTTCATTAAGCAAATCACACTTCTCGATATCATCAGTAACAACATCACCTAAATTATTAACTAAGGAACCAATACTGGAATTATTTGGATTAATACGTTTTTTGGCGTAAGAGTAAAATTTTTTCATACATGACTTTTCTGCTAAACCGCTTTCATACAGTCTTCTATCTGTAGCGACTGCACGTTTAACTTTGACTACTAAATCGTGATGGAGTTTTCTATTATATGCCGTTTTAGCTTTCTTGTATCTTTTCCACGTCCGTTTCTTTTGTGCAATCAAATCCAGAGTTGTAGACGAGAGTCGAATACAGGAATTTCGTTTTCTACAATTAAACTTTGGAACAAAATGGGTATAGTCAATCGGGAAAAAAAAGCCACGTCAAAATTTCGGGAAAAAAAAGCCACGATCACTGTGGCCTAACGGGTGAAGCTATTGCAGTAAAATTTGGCATGTAGAATGACGACCTCAATATAAGCCCACATGCCGATTTTTAGCTTTCTAGCTCCCCTCTATAGTCAACGGCAGGGTCGACATTTTTTGGAAAACTTTATTCCTGAAAAGGCGGGAAAACGGTAATGTTTCAAAAATTCATAACTTTCGTGTCAATAGTGTTATCTGAATGATTTCTATTGCAATCAAGTGGGAACATGTCTGGCTTTGTTCGCATACAAATGTAAACAATTCAGGACGTCACGTGGTCTCTGCGCAGGTGTGGCTTTTTTTCCCCGATGATTTTGACCTATCGGGAAAAAAAGCCAGTCGCTTGCGAGACCCATAGTGAGCAGTTTTCTGGATTTCTGGCATCATAACTATTTTGAAAATAATCAGCAATTCAAGTTTTACAAAGCCATACCGTTTTTAGGTGGACAGTCCCTGAAATGAGCAACTTTTGGACTAATATGTCATGTCAGTCGTTTTGATCGCTACACTCCACATTTCATCCGGAAACTGGCACATTTGGCCAAAAAGAGCATTACGAATTCACTGGAAAACACTATTTTGTGGTTAGCCTTCGTTTTAGCAAGTTTTTGAAAAATTTGTATATATGTTTACCTTATATTTGATGAAACCTAGCCAGTTTATGCTGCAAATTAAAAAGTTGTACTTAATGCTTTACGAAGCCAATTTGCCTCGGTAAACAACAAATCTAGGGCAAATAAGTGACGCTGAACACGATGGAACACTCAGAATTGGTCTACGGCTTCAGAATATGCTTCGACCAAAGTGGCTTTTTTTCCCGATGAGTGGCTTTTTTTTCCCGATTTTGGCTTTTTTTTCCCAGGAAATAAATCACAAAGTACTCCCTATTGCTACAGTCTAGAGGAGTCATTAATACATGAAAATAATCCGTAGGGGTTGCCATTCTTCAAACTACAAGAATTTTCCCAAAATTCCAAACAATGAGTTTTCCACGTCCAAAAGTTTGAAAAAATGGCGTTTTTTCCCGATTGACTATAATCGCAAAATTTAGACAATTCTTAAATTCCGTCCAGTATTGATCAACAGTAATACATTCCATAAACAGCACGTTCCAGTCAACAGTGTCAAAAAACACAGACATACTATCATAATCAGCCCTTAAAAAATCTCTGTTATGCCCAAATTCTGAACGTTGTTTTGAAAGGTTAAAGTTTGGAATGAAATGTATAATACCATGCTTGCTTGAATTTAAAGGTTCATCTACAGAAATATTGGACACACTGAATTCGGTTTGACCAAAAACCAAGTCAAGCGTATTGAACGAAATTTACGAAATTTACAATGAATTTACAACGGAAAATCCCGTTTTTATAATATATAGCCATGGGGTGAAAAAAAACCCACCCCGTTTTTTGGGGGGGGGGGGGGGAAACCCACCCGCCTCCTGGGTCACGGGTTGGAGCTAGGAGCTCCAAAACATACCAGCAGAAAGCGCGACTCTTTCTAACCTATGTGTGCAAAGATCTGGTCATTTGGTTCACTCTTGCTCATTTTATGACATTTTGAAAATGATACCTACTTTTTGGTCCAACCTTTCAAAAATTTGGCAAACGTTTGGACCGATGTAACTTTTGACTGGGTTGGGCTAGAAAAGTTTTGCAAATATCTGCAATGATGGCAAGTCTTCCTCTTTGCACACAGCAAAAATTAGACCGATCCGATGCACCGTTAGACTGGCACATTGCCAAACGTGGCGGGGAAAAAAACCCACTTTGGGAGGGAAAAACCCACCCAAATTTTTTTGAAAAATTTTTTACCAGCTCAACTGGGAAACAATTCGGGACTGTAGTACGATATTATCGAGGACGCTGCGTCACCCTATGCTGTCAGATTTGGACAATTTTGAATACTTGGGTAGCTAGAGGCATAAAACCCTAAAAGTGCAATTTCGCTGCTGGATGACCCAGCAGAGGTCTAATTGTGACTTTTAATTGCCAATTGTACGTAAAAAACCATTCTCTACACGTTAGAATAATAAGTTTTATCAAATTACATCGTTTTTAGCATTTTTCAAAAATTGCCCTATGTTTATGTGTTAAACTTTATGAAACCTGTCCATTTGATGCTGCATTTTCAATGGCACATGAGATCTCAAAAAAGCTACCTAGGTCGGGTTTTTGACTCATACTAACTAAAAAAGAGTTGAATTTTACACAGGAAGTGTCAGAATCGCGCTACGACAATTTTTAGGACCTGTGAGGGGTGGGTTTATTTTCCCCCCATTTGGGTTTTTCCCCCCATTGGGTTTTTCCCCCGCAACTTTTTGCATTATACCGGCCTAACGGTAGAACCTAGAGAAGTGCAAATGAGCTTAAAAGAAAGTTCTAAGTACGCCAAGTACGATGGTATATAGAGTTCTCAGCTAGCCCTTATAACAAAAAAGTTCCAGCCAAAATCCGAAAAAGTGGGTTTTTCCCCCCATGGCTACGTATATACGTAGTTTAACGATTATGCTTACTATGATTAATCGACGTCTTTACTATTTGTTTACAATGATTTTACCATGGTATATAATGTGGGGATTCTTATTGTAAAAACGTGGTAAAAATATGGTAAACTTGGAAGCGAGGGTAGGCAACATTTTACCACAAATCAGGGGCGGATCCGGGGGGGGGGGGGGGGGCCCGCCCGCCCCCCCCGTCGCGATTCGAAGGTAGGAAAAATTAAGGAAAGAGGAAAAAGAGCAAAAAACCAAAAAATTTCGCGCCTTCGGCGCGAATTTTCTACTTTTTAACCGCATATTTATTGCATTTGTGAGAAAAAAGCTTGAAATGCATCCGATTTTTCGAGAAAATTACCATTTTTGCCTAAAAATGTCAAGAATTTTAAAAAATTTGTTCAGTTCTTCAGTATAAAAAGAATTAATGATCCGGATACCGATTTTATTGCAAAAACAAAAAATTTCTTCAACTTCTGGGGGGCTCCGCCCCCCAGCCCCCCGCTGGAAAAATTTTACCGCCCCCCCCCCGTCACGGAATCTTGGATCCGCCAGTGCCACAAATTTACCATGAATTTACTGTTTTTACCACAAATTTACCATACATTTACCACAAATTTAGTGTCTTTTGAAAATGTGATCCAACACGATAGATAGACCTGAAATCATTGTTTCACCCGGGGGGGGGGGGTGGAATGCTTTTCGACCACCAAATTTCCAAAGTTTGCCCCCCCAACCAAAATTTTCGGTGAAACTATGCCTGAAATCCATAGGTGTGGCAGGGCAAAAAAAACTGGGGGGGGGGTTCCCGACGGAGGGTGGAGGACCCCCCTAAATTTTCGATTTTATGCCATTTGTGGCCACGTTATGGCCAAAAATCTGGGGGGGGGTAGCAAAAATCTGGGGGGGATAGCAAAAATCTGGGGGGGGGGTAGCAATAATGAAAATCTGGGGGGGGGTCGCCAGAATCTGTCATTTTGGTTGGGGGGGGGGGGGTTCCAACACCCCAACACATCTATATATGCTGAAATCCATAGATAATAGTCATGCCAGAAATACCTTTTTTACTGTTTTTGGCTCTAGTAAACTTTTCTGTGGTGTGGGCCGGTCCTTTCCACTCTCCCCGCAAGTTTATGTCTAAACTCATAATGGCATCCGCTTCTACACACACACACACACACACACACACACATATATATATATATATATATATATATATATATATATATATATGTATATACATATATATATATATTCCCAAACAACAAAATTTCGAAATAATTTTAAATTGATATCGACTCTATTTTGGAATTAGAAACATGTTGGCAATCACGTTTTCGAGTTTAAAGGCCCTGTCTAATGTTAAAATTGGTTAATGGTTGGATGTTTTTCGGCATTAGCAATGGCTGAAAATGCGATTTTTGGCATAAAAATTGAAATTTTTTGGGGGAGGTTTGGGGGGGGGTTTGGGGGAGGTCTAAAAAGGGGGCCCGCCCCCAAATTTTGGGGGAGGGCCGGAGGGGGCCTCCCCCAACCCAAATCCCCATTACACCTATGTTTATAGTGGCATATATAAACTGATTGCAGTTTGAAGAATAAGATTAAGATTGCCAGTTAAGTTCAAATCTGTTTTAATACATAACATTATAATCGTCGTACCTGACAGCCAGCTATCGTATATATATATATATATATATATATATATATATATATATATATATATATATATATATATACGATAGCTGGCCTCGCTGCGACGATTTTAATGTTATGTATTAAAACAGTTGTTGAACTGAACTGTAATGTGTTAGTGCTATTCTTCTAACTGCAATCGAACTCTCCAATGTCACTGTAAACTATGTCTCCTGGGGACAGGCTTCCTGGAGGCCCCCTCAGGCCTCCCAAGAGTGTGGGGCGAGACCCCCTTACACCTCTCGGCCAAACCCCCCCCCAAACCTCCCCCCAAAAATTTCAGTTTTTAACATGCCAAACATCGCATTTTCCGCCGTGGCTAATGCCGAAAAACATCCAACCATTAACCAATTTTAACATTGAACAGAACCGCTAAATATCGGAAACGCTGTTGCCAAACATGTTTCTAATTCGAAAATAGAATCGATATCAATTTAAAATTATTTCGAAATTTTTGTGTTTGGGAGATATATATATATATGTATATACATATATATATATATATATATATATATATATATATATGTTGTGTGTGTGTGTGTGTGTGTGTGTGTGTGTAGAAGCGGATTTTATGATGTGATTTGAACATAAACTTGCGGAGAGAGTGTTTCTGAAAAATTTCATAGAGCCAAAAACAGT
>JASAND010020655.1:0-47670 GCA_030248195.1 Trissonchulus latispiculum | reverse complement strand
TTTGCTAATATGTAACTATTTCTTTTTGTTTTGTGTTTAAGGTTCCTATCCCCTTGGGTTGCCGGTACGGGTCCAGGTCCGGATATATGGTATTTGTGCACTATGTTTGTACTGTATTGAATGTGGGGTTGGGTTCGCGATTTCTTATGCTTGTTTGAAAACTCTTTGTTTGTCCAAAAATGTTTTTGCTTTGTTTGGAAAAATTCTGTTTTAAAAGCAAGTGTGACTCTAGTAGTAGGAAGTAGTAGTAGGAATGATGAGCCGGGCCCTTTCGGTACTGAGGGGCAAATGGGGTATTTTAGCTTCTAAAACCGAGTTGAGGTTCGTGCGAACTGTCTCCTGTTGATCAGTCGGGGGCTCCGCGGTTCTGCGCTGTGGGGCTAACGATCCCTCGTCTGGTCCAGCAGGAGTCCCAGTTCGCGGTAAATTTTAATATGAGAACACGTAATGCTCCGAGAAAAATTCGTCACGGAAAAATTGCATATGTCACCGTTGGAAGCTTTTCTCTTCATTGTTGCAGAAATTAGTTGTTTGGGACCTCCGGGGTTCCGGGCTGGCACCGGCTCATCATGTACGCGATGCGGGTCGTACGTACGTCCTTGGCCCGTACTGGCAAGGGTGCTTGCTTGTTTTTATCTACTAACCTGCTAGGTGTGGTTTTGGGGGATAAAGATGTCTAACTGCTCGAGTACCCTGGACCACCATTTTTTCGTGAAATTCTTGTGATTTTTTCTAAGATGATTTTGCTTTCCGTGTTTCACTCATCTGCTACGACAAATCATTGCCTAAATTTTCTAAATTCTTGCGAATGTTTACTTGGGTCTGCTGGAGGGTACTCGAGGACTTGTTTTACCTCGTATTCTTTCAAATTCTTTTAGCCTTTTTACCTTTTTACCTTCACTTTTTCACACAAATTTAACGGTCATTTTACTCAGGTAATAGTACCGGGGGTATTCCACTGTACCGTCCCTCGGCGGGTCCGTGGTTGCTCGCCGCCTGTGTCCTGCTTATGGCAGGACAAGGGTGGGCGGTCAACCCCGCACCGGCATCTTGGACTCCGTAGCTTATACTTTCGATTTCTTTGATTTCGGCGCAGTCTACGGTCGCTGGTTGTCTGGATACTCTTCAGGCTGCAGTAGCCGTAGGCTCGCGTCCCCTCTTCCCTAAATTAATCGGGCCTTTATGATGTGTTGTATAGGCCAATGTGCCTTATATTGGTGACTTGTGGCATACGTGCCTTATATTATGTTATTTTTCTACTGTAGGCCTTTGTGCCGTATGTTACTCCCCATATATTATGCCGTATTTAATCCTTTTTTGTTTGCTGTTGTTTACTGTAACATACTTTCCCCTTCCCTCCCCCCCAGTCCCTCTACGGCGGCGAGTTCCCCTTTTATGATGCTATATATGCGATGTAAATTGTTTATGTCCCTATAACTATGTTAATGGCCCGGAGGATTCCGTGGTTGGTGGTGGGCCCGAAGGTACGGGTTGGCCCGGTGTTTGGTGATTTTTGGGCCTGGTTAGTCTAGTGTGGCCGGTGATTGGTACTTGGGCTGGAGCGGCTTGCGCCGTGGGGCGCCCGCTCCCCTTCCGGAGGTCTGGTCCGATTCGGCTTGTGGGCTCTACCCCTACGGTATGGTTCTCGGCAGCCTCCCTGGCCTGGAATATCTGTGAACTTTTAATTATATCAGTCAGTGTTGTGCTTTCTTGTTGTATATCCGGTTGTCCCCTTCTCTCGTCCGCCTCCCCTCCCCCTTTCCCATTTTTTCTCTAACTTGTGTTGTGTTTTTCATTCCAAGTATGTGCTCTATTTTGTTTGATAGCTTTAATTATGGTGGGGGAATCTCTTGGCTTCTCTTTTGTGGGGTTTTTCGTTTGTAAATAATCCATTAAATTTATCTTTTCAAAATGTATCACATTTTCTTCCGAGATTCCTTTTTCTTTTGGTGCCCCCTAGCTCGGCTGGGCCGTCCTATACTATGTCGTATGTTATCTTTTCTAACTGTTGTTATTTTGCATTTTTACTAATGTATCGCGGGTTTTGATCATAATTTGTACTGCCATTGTTTTGCCTTCCACCTGGCCATTTTGGTGCAGCTAACATTCAATATATGTGTGCTTTATTTTGTGCAGCTTTATTTGGTAGGCATTTATGCAGATTTATATAATATGTCTACTCCGGTGGAGGCTCTCCCGGAGTCTTCACAATCTATTGTTGCTATATGGTCGACTTGTCCGGAGCACTGTGTAATTGTATAAAATCTTTCCCGGAGTTCTATAAAACCATGTAAAACCTTTCTCGGAGGAGTTTTCTAGTGTAGTTAAGTCCCACCGGAGTACAAATTTTCATCCTTTTTACGTTTCTAGGTATCACTTCTGTCTTTCTACTGTTTGTTGTGTTAAATTTTGCCCAGTATAGTGTCTATTGTAGCTAGTTTTCCCTTGTTCACTCTGATGTATATCTTTGAGGTGCAGAAGTATTTTCTATGTTTTTGTACTTGTTGTCTTGCTCCGGTAGTAAGTATTTTGTAGGTTATTTCCGAATGTTTGGTTTGTTGCATGCAATTCCGGAGTGTTGTATATTGAGTATTTTGTAAATGTACATGTTGATCCGACATAGTGTCTTCCGGAGTGGGTTCAAAATTGGGATGGGGTCTCCCGGAGTAGCCTTCTCTTTTGTTTCGTGTGCGAGGGATACGCAAATTTTTATCTTTTACCGTTGTCTTCCTAAAACGCGTTTTATCTATACTAGTAGCTAGGGTACGTAGGCTAGTTGTGTTTTATTACTAACCCTTGAGCCCTTCGCCGCGGCGGGGTCGCGCGTTTCAAAAGAGGGGGTAATCTGTGGAAATATTTCTAATAGTTCCGTTCATTCTTATTCAAATTAAGGAAATTTCGCGCAACTACTAAATGCAAGGTGATGTGTAAAGTTCTTGGCTTGCTAGCTAATTGTGCAGTATAAAAGGCCCAAGGCGACCCATGAAATTTGAAAATTCCGACTCGACTCAACTGACTCGCCCCGACTCAAATGACCCAATCGTTTTCGTGACACAGACCCAGCTGACCCAAAACTAATCGTGACCCAGACCCAAATAACCCAATAAGATAACTCGACCTAAACTGATGTGGAAATATTTCTAATAGTTCCGTTCATTCTTATTCAAATTAAGGAAATTTCGCGCAACCACTAAATGCAAGGTGATGTGTAAAGTTCTTGGCTTGCTAGCTAATTGTGCAGTATAAAAGGCGCGCATTTGAAATTTTCAGTTCAGTTTGAGTTGGCTATTGTAGCGGACGGTATTCAGTGGGGACTTTCATGGGGGCATTCTCTTTTGTGTTCTACTTTACGCCCGCCCTTCTGCTTATTGTGCCGGGGGTATAACCCCTTATATTTGTGTAAGGTTGGTTTATGTCATTTTGTTTTCTTTTCTATTTTCTTGAAATTATTTGGTGCCTGTTCAGTTTCGGTTGATTTTGCTATGTTTTTGTCCTGAACTTTGTTCCTTTTTCTTTGAAAGTAAACTCGAGTTACTATTTGGTTTTCGCCTACTTTTCTTGAAGTTGGCCAGGGTAATCGTAGGAGTTGAGTCGGTCATACACACACTCTAGAACAGCAATCTTCAATTTATCTCGAGACAACCCAAATCTCTACACTGACTTTACATTATCCTTGTGTGAAGTATTCTTGAAACGTTTTTAATTTTTGAAGTTTGGTAAGAGGTACACCTATGTAATAGGTTGAGTTATGTATTCAAACCACAGACTCAGACACCAGTACTCATGACTGGCGCAATGGACGCGAACCTTAGACTGCGACAACGAATGTGATGGGACGGCCATCATTGCCCGAAGAAAACAATAACAACAACAGCAACTGGAAATCATAAGTCCAGGCGTCTCTCATACCCACCGATTTCCCTCGCCAAGGGGAAGTGGATAATTTCGGGGGGGGGGGCGCCGACGGGGCATTAGATAAAAATTGGGGGGTTTTCTTTTCTTTTCATTTCTTTCTGTGGGCATTTCTGGTCTGCAGATATTTTTGGAAAGTTCGAATTCATTTTGATTCGTTTGTTAACATCATCTTATTGTACTTCTCTCTGGAAATAAACTTGCGATACTAAAATAGATTGACGTCGCGTTTGCAATTGGTTAAGAGTAAGCGGATTCTAAGCGAATTAGACTTGCACATACTCTCGAATCTGTAGTTTTTATTCCGCCTAGAGGCGTAATTATTGCTTCGGAAATTGGATGGTATACACTAAAGCTCTAACTCTAATCGGCACGTCTCTATATGTTTGGCACTGTTTGCCTGTTTGCTTTCGGTAGCAACACTTCGACCATTGCAAACTATATACTGAGTGTTCAAAGACACACAGGAACCTGGATTATGAAGCCTGCTCCAGAATTCCTACTTTAAGCTCATTGCTTTAGGATTGCATCAAAATGCATTATATAAGTCTTGTAAGCTATTTCTAAGTAAAGAAACCGTCGTATTGCATCTGTCAAATCCTAGTGACAACACGTAGTGGCTGACTGTCCGAGTTCCCAAGAGGTTTCGTGCGGTGGTTTCCAGGACACTTTTCCACCACCGCATACTACCGGCTCGTGTCCGTCGACATTGCCGCAACGTCCAGGACACTTTTCCACCACCGCATCTTACCGGCTCATGTCCGCCCTTATTCGCGCATCGTCCTGGACTCTTTTACACCACCGCATGTTACCGGCTCGTGTCCGCCGACATTGCCGCAACGTCCAGGACATTTTTCCACCACCGCATCTTACCGGCTCATGTCCGCCCTTATTGGCGCATCGTCCTGGACTCTTTTACACCACCGCGTGTTACCGGCACACGTCCGTTCTGTCCGGCACACGTCCATTCTGTCCGACACATGTCCGTGCTTGGTGGCACACGTCCACAATGAGTAACACATGTCCTGATGCTGAAAGCAACTATACCACCCCTAAATTAACACTTTCAACAAACTTCTAACTCCCAGCCTCACGTATCTATCGCACACTGTCAATTAAAGTCATTGCTCGGATGCTGCGCTTACTTTGGTGCAACAATTTGATAAGCTGTAACGAATTTTAAACTTAGAGTAAACAACATTTTTTAGCAAAGGCCCTTTCCACGTTTAGGTTTACTTCGTTCCAACCCGAGGTAACTTTTTAGAAATGATACATTACAAGTAAACAAAGTTTGAGATACTGCTGGCTTTAAAATCGCATTAGAAACCTAAACCAAAACACTTGACCACGCAACCTAAGACCATTGCCCTAAAACTGAAAATTTTAAAACACCCTAGATACTTTTATTCACATCTTTTTAATCTACAACAAATACTTTTTATTCACTTTCATATTCACACAAATCAAATAACAAACAAGCGATTACGCTACGTATATTGGTATTCAATCTGCATTCGTTTTGCACACTCGTCTTTAAATTGCTTCAGTTTGGCTGGATCGGTAATAACAGCCTAAAATCAGTAAAGAACTGTATAGGCGAACAGGACCAACCAAGGAGATAAAGACTGAAGTGCAGACTGAAGTACAGACTAAACGAACAGACCTTTAGTGCTTAATCTTAATGCGCTGTGCGAGAATTGTAACCACTACCTGCTTCTCATGAAATGGCATAACAGCGAACATTCGAAGACGCGGAGCGTACAGTTCTCTGTAGAAGGCACAAGAATTATTCCCAACGAGGAGGGAATACGCGTACAAGAAAAGCTCTTCATTGTGGTTCAAATCAACATGGGTAAACGGAGATGAAAACTTTTCTGGCAAACGATCGACAAAATCTATGGGAACACCAGCAGCATTCATACTAAACAGATGCAGACCGAAAAGTAATTTCATTTAGAAGTGCATTGGTGTTTGGTGTTTCTTTATTCATGTAGTCATCCAGTTTACAGTCAGCAGCTTCATGTCATACTGAAATGTTGGTTTATGTCAGAATTTATTCTTTATTGTGCCTTTGCTGTACTATTATGCCTTAGATTTGCCTTGCTTTTCACCGAAATTTCATATGTATTCCTGTTTTTTTCTATGTGCGAGCAAGTTTTGAATTTTTTGAATGTTTTGAAGTTACCATTTTGAATTTTTTTTCTCTGTTCGGCTTTTCTGCTCAACCCGTGACCATTCCCGATGCCATGTTTCATTTTATACGGTTTATTGTCTTGATTTCTGAACGTGTAACGTGTAACGAGTAATCCATGAATGTTTTGACGGTGTAAATAAAGTGACGTTTTCTTTTTATTAATAGGTAGGTAGACTTAAGTAGTTTTTCATAGATAGTTAGGCTTAAGCAGTTTGTTGGCGGTATTAGTTTAGTAGTAACTTTTTCGTTATGTAATCAGCAGAGCAATATTACATCCATGTGGAGCTAATTGGAGCGTACGTGAAAGGCTTAAGGTCACGTGTTTGAGATTCGTCGAAGCAGAGCTGGGTTTTATCCTTCAGCAAGCACTGTAGCACCTGACGTTGCCTATTATAATCGCAAATCCTCCTGTGTCACAGTAATTCAAGGGTATCCAAGTAGAACATGTCTACTTAAACTGACATCTCCACTGGTCTCGTATCCGCATGGAATGTGCTCGAACGACTCGGCTCATCATGTGCCCTGACTGGTTCAATAATAAAGGGCTCAAGTCCTTCATGACGGGCTCAAGTCCTTCATGACGGGCTCACGTCCTACATGATTGGCTCAATTCCTTCAAGACTGGCTCAACTCCTCTCCGACAGACTCATGTCCGCCGTTATTGGCGTATAGTCCTGGACACTTTTCCACCACCGGCACTGACCGGCTCATGTCCGCCGCTAGTGGCGTATTGTCCAGGACACTTTTCCACCACCGCATCTTACCGGCTCATGTCCGCCGTTATTGGCTCATCGTCCTGGACTCTTTTCCACCACCGGCACTGACCAGCTCATGTCCGCCGTTAGTTGCACAACGTCCAGGACACTTTACCACCACCGCGACTTACTGACCCATGTCCGTAGAGAGTGCCGCAACGTCCTGGACTCTTTTCCACCACCGAGTTGAGTAAGTAACCTCACAGGACAGTCAGCCACTGCGTGTTGTCACTAGGATTTGACAGATGCATATATCACTAACAAATTCTGTACCTGTAATAACTTTAACAGGCCCTTTCAGTAAAAATCGCAGACAAGCAACTATTTCCATTTTGGATCTTGCATCCATTTTGACAGCTTGCATTTAACATTGCGGGACAAAAACCTTAGGTTGTTTTATAAATAAGATTGGCCTAAACAAATTACCGGAGTCAGAAAATTACCTTCAATAAGCTTGCAAGCTTGAGTCTAACTAACGTTATGACTAAAAAATCCATTTTTCAAAAATTTCAGAGGCAGCACCTTAATGTTTGGGCATATAATATATTACAGGCCTAATACTCTTGATATTAGAGTTCTGAGTGTTTCCTTGGTATTAAATATGAACTCTTGCCCAATGCTGCTTTAAAAAACCTAACCTCAACTCAACCTAACATTAACTCTCGTTTTCCTCTTCCTTATACAGATGCACCACTCCTCTAATGCGGAATAATGAACCTTTTAGGGGCCTGCTTGTTATTTTTATTCGTAATTTATTGCAACAACCACAAAGTTTACACAAGTTTATACAAAATAAACCCGTCAGTTTCACTTCAATTGACTGTTTTTACGAAATAAACCCTATTTTCACTGGATTGGTCTGTATTCATGGAAAGGGGCAGCTGCAGGCCGCAGGGACAGGGCGTCGTACTTCCTACTTCGTTAGATCAGTAATACTTTTTCACAACACATCTCGAATAAAATTTGCGTGCGCGTCTCTCAGTGTAACTCAGCGTCAGCATGGTGTATATGTGCTATGTATATAAAATTTGCCAATTATATAGTGGTGGCGTTTGCTATACTCATACAATACAAGTATACATTTTGACATCATCATGTAATAGAAATTGCATTTTTAGAGTCGTATGAAATTTTCCTTTGTTTTATTGAGTATTTACTGCATATAAACCAAGGTGTTTTGTGACATTGGCAGCATTAACTTCAAGCAGTTGACCTAATACCAATTATTTAAACTAGCAGTAATTAGGACTGAGTGACTGCTCTGAACGAAGCATATATATACATATATATATATATATATATATATATATATATATATATAATTAGTTCAATATGACAAAGAAGATTTTTCAAAAAAACTGCAAAATATTGTAACTTTCAAGCTGTCCAGGAAAGAGCGATGGGATTAGTCCTTTACCATGTACGTTTATTTGAATTACTCTTCTATTTATCTCTTTCGATTATAGATTAGGCAAATTGGTTATCATTCGATAACTAATAATGAGCTGAACAAGTTTCTGATAGAACTGTGTTTAAAATGTAATACTTTCAAGTAAAGCAAGTTAGAGTATGACGGAACAGCTCCCTAAGAAAGGTTCAGTTTAGTTTCAGTTTTAGTTCAGTTCAGTTCAGTTCACAATTTTGCTACCGTTCTCACTCTACACGGGCTCAAATTTAAAATTTTGATACAGCAAGCTTGAGCATTTCTGTCCCAGTTTGATTTCTAAATCTAATATTTTCGTCACGTTTTTGAAAACAATGGATGCATGTGTAAAAACGAGCGAAACTCAGGCTATCGATTTTGGACCAACCAAAGCGACCCCCCTTAATCCTTATAAGGATGGTGATTCATTTTGGCAAGTTTGTTTGTTTTGTCGGCTGATGATGTCTCAAATCAGGATGAACGAAGCTTTCCAAAATTAGCCTCTTCCCTGCTTATACAATACACCCTATTCCTGCTTCCAAAATGCGCCGTTCGATTTTTTCCGATCAAGGTAGCTTTTGTTGACTCTTTTCAAAAATTCAAGGTCCTTAAAAATTTGCGAGGAAGCTTGTTGAGCCCTACATATTTGCTTTCTGACGTAACTTTCTACCTTTTTCGTGTCATCAAGAAATAATGAAAAAACGCCTGCCTGCAGTCACTTAGGCCGAAGCCTTAGTCCGAACAGGAGTGAGCCAATGGGCGCTGTGAGCGCTCTTACCCAGCGAGAACTAGTCTCTGGAGCTCCTGCCTGGTTGTCCCAGAAGGACAACCAGCTCGGCTCTATCTGTGCTGCAACATAGCCAGAGAAGGTGTTATCAAAACCTCTCTGACTGTGCTATGCACAGAAAGAGGACTGCGGTGGCCCGCGGATCCCCGTAGAGATACAAACAACATTTACATCAAGAAAATGAGGTAAACGCGTGCCAGCAGGCGGATCCACGAAGGATACAAGGCATTAATCATAAAGAAATAATGAAAAAACGCCTGCTTGCAGTCACTAAGACCGAAGCCTTAGTCCGAACAGGAGAGAGCCAATGGGCGCTGTGAGCGCTCTTACCCAGAGAGAACTAGTCTCTGGAGCTCCTGCCTGGTTGTCCCAGAAGGACAACCAGCTCGGCTCTATCTGTGCTGCAACATAGCCAGAGAAGGTGTTATCAAAACCTCCCTGACTGTGCTATGCACAGAAAGAGGACTGCGGTGGCCCGCGGATCCCCGTAGAGATACAAACAACATTTACATCAAGAAAATGAGGTAAACGCGTGCCAGCAGGCGGATCCACGAAGGATACAAGGCATTAATCATAAAGAAATAATGAAAAAACGCCTGCCTGCAGTCACTTAGGCCGAAGCCTTAGTCCGAACAGGAGTGAGCCAATGGGCGCTGTGAGCGCTCTTACCCAGCGAGAACTAGTCTCTGGAGCTCCTGCCTGGTTGTCCCAGAAGGACAACCAGCTCGGCTCTATCTGTGCTGCAACTAGAGTTGTGCCGTTAAGAAATTTTCCGGGCCGGGCCCGGGCCCGGGCCTGCTGAACCAACCGGGCCGGGCCTCGGGCCGGAGTGAGGCCCATTCAGGCCCGGTAGGCCCGGCGGCCCGGTGCAGGCCCGGTAGTCCCGTTTCGGGCCGGGCCGCCGCGGCTGACCGGGCCCGGGCTCGGCCCGGAGCCCGAGGCCCGATTCAAGGCCCGGGCACAACTCTAGCTGCAACATAGCCAGACAATGTTTTATCAAAACCTCTCTGACTGTGCTATGCACAGAAAGAGGACTGCAATGGCCCGCGGATCTCCGTAGAGCTACAAACAGCATTTACATCAAGAAAATGAGGTAAATGCTCGCTTTTCTCTGGGTAAGAGCGCTCACAGCGCCCATTGGCTCTCTCCTGTTCGGACTAAGGCTTCGGCCTTAGTGACTGCAGGCAGGCGTTTTTTCATTATTTCTTTATGATTAATGCCTTGTATCCTTCGTGGATCCACCTGCTGGCCCGCGTTTACCTCATTTTCTTGATGTAAGTGCTGTTTGTATCTCTACGGAGATCCACGGGCCACTGCAGTCCTCTTGCTGTGCATAGCACAGTCAGAGAGGTTTTGATAAAACCTTCTCTGGCTATGTTGCAGCACAGATAGAGCCGAGCTGGCTGTCCTTCTGGGACAACCAGGCAGGAGCTCCAGAGACTAGTTCTCTCTGGGTAAGAGCGCTCACAGCGCCCATTGGCTCTCTTCTGTTCGGACTAAGGCTTTGGCCTTAGTGACTGCAGGCAGGCGTTTTTTCATTATTTCTTTATGATTAATGCCTTGTATCCTTCGTGGATCCGCCTGCTGGCCCGCGTATACCTGTTTCGTGTCGTGAGATATAATGAATTTTCGTATTTTGATGTCAAAAACCAAGCACTTCTGCTGAGATTAAATAATTTATAATTTCTTGAACTGTGCGGGAAAAAATTAAAGTAAGTGTGTCGAAATGAAGTGTTCACAGACATCAACTATCCGAAGCATGATATATGAATGAAATATGCGTGGCTCACGTACACTTTCACATTGCTCGACATGCACGTACATTTTGAAATTGTGCGAGTGGCTCACGTACACTTTCGCATTGCGCAACACGCTCGTACACTTTTTGAATACGCGGCCGGGACCACGGCTGACCCTAGGTCAAATTTCAAAATTGTCAGTATTGGCTAGAAAAACTTTACTCAGGGGTTTTCGTGGTCGTAGAATTAAAAAGTGAGCATAGATTTTTGCTAAGACTAAAGCTCCTTTGACCCATGATCCAAATTCCAAACAAGAAGAAAACTTTATCGGGAAAGCTTTACCTACGTAGTTTTCTGGGGTGTAGACTTCAAAAACGACCTCAGCTTTTAGTTAGCACTTAAAGTCTGCAACTTGGACCATAACTGTTCATTTGACTTAGAAAACTTCAAAGGGGTCGTGAATTTGACAATGATCGTAGAATTTTGTAGGGTGCGACCGCTAGTGATCATTTCGCAGTCCGACCACTTTAGTTTACTGTGGCAAACACCAATACTCTGCAGCAACAAACTAGCGGGGGGCACTAAATTGTGGGGCGATGGCGAATCTGTGCCGTTACTAGCGACAAACCACTGGTAAAGCAAGTGAACAGCCCATACAGGCGAATGTCTTTTATTGACAAAAAGTAAAGACAATACTGTACAACAAAAATATGGTACGACACGAATACTGTTCAAGAAAACTGCACAAAATACTGTATATCAAAGTCAAGAGTCAAATTATGTGTTAGAGTTCAGAAACTAGCTGCTCAACCTTGTGTTTCGAGCATTGTCGTTCCCAGCTCATTTGCATTCCGCTATGCACGGTACAACATGGCAGTCATTCAACGTCGTGGGTGTGGGCAGGGAAATCCATGTCCTCATCGAAGTAATAAATGTCAATCTTTGGGTTATTCCATAGAGGAGCCTGATTCATCTCCATGAACAGAGATTCCCCCGTAGGCACTTCAACCATATGACGAATCCAGTTGGACGTCGTAGTGGGCAAAACCAATAGAATTCATTGGTTGATTGATTGTAAAAGTACACAAGTTAAAATGACAATACGAGATTGTAAACTGTGTACAATGCCTCAGGGCATAACGGCAGGACGAAACCGGTTTCAGTATAATTGTAACTTTGTGCAATCACCTTGGACTAAATAGAGTAATCATTTTAGACCAATTAAAACCGGTTTTAGGTGGGAGTAACATATCTGCAAGTTGTTAAGTGAGGTGGCTGTTGTTTGAAATGAAGCAACATGTTTACGTGTGACTTGTGTGACACAGTTTTTGCTCATAAAGAGAGCTTGAAACGACACAAGATATCTGTACATGAAGCGAAACTTGTTGACTGTATCAAGTGTGGGAACCATTGTATATAGTCGTGAGGACAGTCTTAAAAACAAAAGTCTGTCACGGAGGCAGCAACAACTAGTAAGTATCAGTTATGCTTGCTTGTCTGAACAGTTTGCAAATTTCTTTTTTGCCATTACCTGATTCAACTTTTTCTATTTTAGACCAAGTTCGCCAGATGTTATCAGGGGTGCTATGTAAAGTTCTATCGATTGGACGCGCTTTAACGATATTTGGAAAACCTGTAAATCTGTCCAAAGTTTCTGTATGTGGAGTGTAAACGTATTTTCGAGCAAGAGGAGAAGTTGGCGGATCACTACAGGCGCATACATAGCAATCCCAAGACAATAACCGAAACGAGGAAGAAAGATGAATGGACATGCCATGTCCAAAGTAGTGATCCCAAAGACAAGACAACGCCCGAAATTGAACAAAAGGAAAAATAATGTCAAATAAAGAACCACCACGCAAAGATGGACTATTAACAATCAGCGATGATAAGACAATGAGTGATTTGCAAGAAGATGAGGAAACTCCATTGCTCCTGGGAGACGAAATGGACAACATATATTACGAATACTGGCATCTTATTCGTACTCACCATCATTTAACCAAGCCACCGAAAAATCAGGATCGTCACAATTATCGACTAACGGCAATGAATTTGGAAGAAATTAGGTGCTACTGCGAACATATTTTTAAAGGTCAAACGCAGTGGGCAAGTGGGTTTTGTGTTTCGAATATGTGCTACGAAATGCACTTACGAATGAACTGACCTTTACTACTATACCAGTGGTAACACCAACATTTTGAATCGACCAAGGCTTGTTGGGAATAAAGCTGAATTTACTAAATTAATGGATACATTAGACATGACTAATATTTTGGAATGGGCAAGGCAGCAAAGACCTGGGTCTAAATATGTGGTGGAAAGAATCACAAATATAACGATTGTTATTGACAGACTGAATGACTACCATATTATGTAGAAACTGTGTATTGTTTGTGCATTGCGTTGTTTCTTGTTGCAAGCTTTCCGCAACAATGTGGCATCAAGCGGAACCTCTTGCGAGGTTTTCCACTACTGCTTTAGCCAAGATGAAATACCGGTACGGTTAGCCTTTGTCTATGCCGGGAGGTGCACGCTTCCGTTATCGTTGATTTTGCGACCAGTCCATTAAAGACCACGTGAAAGCAGTGGTCTCTTATGGTACATCCTGTCACCATCAATCCAGTCACGAATTGTTTGTAGCATAAAGTCCTTCACATCGTATTCCTCCAATACATCATGCTGTTGTTAGCTCCGCTTCCACGCAACTCAGATTAGGAGTAGATAAGGTGTAATCTTGCTTTGTTAGGTATTCCATTGCAGTTTTGTAGTAGTTTTGGTAGTTGTTGCAGTAGCTGTGCAGTCTTTCCTTTTATCAACGTTGCAAATTAGTTGCTCCCTGTCACCGATTTTCTGTGCCTGGGCTTCAGTTTTGACTCCGGTGATAAAGTATCGTCCACTGTGAAACAGTCTGACAGTACCTCCATACAGCTTCCAGGTCATTCAACTAAACATTTCGTAATCCATCATTACATTACTCATAGGTCTTACAGACTCATAAAGTGAGCACAGGTCCACCGAAGTATTGGATCTGTTTATGCATACAATGTTGCATATCCTGTAATGCACCAGCGAAGTCTTAATCTTTTTCCGCCAATTTATGTGCGTTTTCTATAGCAGTTTGCACTGAGGTCGACACAACACAGTTGTACGATTCACTTTTGAATATAAGGCAGATGCATCTATCAGGGAGCTCTAGTATTGCGCCACTAAATAGTTTCGGTTGATGATACTAAACATCATCTAGTTTAGTCAAGTTTTCCCCATTTCCCTGTAAGTACCACGTCGACTATCTGCATTTGCAGCACGGTCCTCCTACTGCTGTAGGCCTACACCGGCATAAACGCAGGCCTACACCGGCGTAAACGCAGGCCAATACCGGCATATACGCAGGCCTACACCGGCATAAACGCAGGCCTACAGCGGCATAAACGCAGGCCTACACCGGCATAAACGCAGTCCTACACCGGCTTAAACGCCGGCCTACCCTGGCATAAACGCAGCCCTACACCGGTATAAACGCAGGCCTACACCGGCATAAACGCAGGCCTTCAATTGTTTGAATTGTTTTAAACTAATTCCTTCGTGTTTTGTACCATTCTCTTGCTTACTAATTTGCGTTGCCTTGCTTTGCTTTGCTTCATGTTTTGCACTGATTGGTGTTTTTTATTGTTTGGTTTTTAACACTTATTGACTGATAGACATAACTACAACGGATTCATGTTTTATGCTATGACTGTTTTATGTAATGAATTCTGATTGCAATGAATGTCTTCGCGATGAATGTTGTGGTTTTAACTAATTGAACGGCTCACTTTTCATTTTGGATTATACAGCCACCAGTCACCACTGCAGCGCATCGGGATTTCAACAGGACTAGAGGTTGGTTAGGGGGGAAGGGAGGAGATTTCTGGAGCACGGTCGAATTTTATATTTGTCTGAAAATTATTGTTATCATCATTTTGCTTGAAATAAACACTTGTTCTCTAGTATCCGTTCAATTTATTAGGGATCTGGATTTCGCACACTCATCACGAACCTCCATTCTTCTTGGGCTTTTGGCGGGACATCCTCCGGTCTGTCTCTAATGCCTGTTGGGTGCTGTCACTGTCCTGGTTTGTGGGCCGGTTGCCCTGGGTTTGAACGTTGTACCGGAAGCCTGCCTTACGCCCCGAAGGTATGCCTGGCAGCTCAGTCTGGAATTTTATTCTCTGGAGCTTGACTTCCTGTGTCTATGGGTGTGGCCCCTTGTCTTCAGAGGCTTGATCTTGTTCCGGAGCCTTCTTAGTTGAGCTCCGGCTGTCTGGTTGTTAGGGCGGACAGGGTTCCAAGGGGTGTAGTGGGCGTTGGTCAGGTCCATTTTGCCGTGTGAGGGGATTACTGTCGCCTGTGGGTCGCCGTCGGATCTCAGCACCGTGCCTGATGATGCCGAGCTTCAACTGATGTCCTTCCCTATTGCTCCTTCGAACACTCGGTTGGCCGTTGTCTGTGCTTTAACCGTGTTTTTAACTATTTGTATGTGCTTTATTTTTGTATCTTATGCCAGTTTACAGGTGCTTATTTTGCATTGGGGTGATGGGGAATTTTGTTTTAAGTGATCGTACCTTGTCCTGATAAACACACAACATGTAGGAAGGATGTATCAAATAGGGATATTTCGAAAAAGTGGTTTTCCTAGTATATGGGGGGCAAGTTTGCTGCGCTGTTGCGTCGTGGACTCGCGTGCTCTCTTGCGATCCGTCTGCTTTCGCGCGGGTCCCAGTCAGTGGTTGAGTTAGTGTGTACTGTCTGTGTATTCCGTCACAGCCGAGAAAGTTTTACCCATGTACGTAGGTGACGGCCTAGGATAGTGTTGCTAGGTCATCTTGTGAGAAGTGGGGATCGTGTTGCTCCACTTTTTAGCCTTTTGTCTTTGAACATTAATCTTCATTTTATCACTAATTTCAGCTAGGTAGCTTTAATTTTACCTTGCCAAGTTCTTGACTGGTGCCGTGCGGGGGCCGACGGCTTCAAAAGAGAGGGTATTAGTGGGAATATACGCAGCAGGGTAGCTGAAATCTACGAAATTGTCTACAAACATGTTATTTATTTTGCTGCACCTGTGTAAAGCCATTGGCTTCAAAATTTAGCTAACTTTCTTCTGAGTAAATTCCTTGGCTTCGCCTTTTAGCTATCTTGAAAATCCAAATTCGTACAATATGCAAATTAGTTGTTGACTAAAAAAGGGGGTATCTTTGGAAACGTCAGTCACTTTTCATTTTGGACTATACAATCGCCAGTCACCACTGCATCGCATCGGGATTTCAACAGGACTAGAGGTTGGTTAGGGGGAAGGGGGAGAGATTTCTGGAGCACGGTCGAATTCTATATTTGTCTGAAAATTATTGTTATCATCATTTTGCTTGAAATAAACACTTGTTCTCTAGTATCCGTTAAATTTATTAGGGATCTGGGTTTCGCACACTCATCACGAACCCTCCATTCTTACAGTCTTCTCTTAAATGAAAATTTTACACTAGCTAATCGCTAATCGCTTGACAAATTTGGAAAAAGCAGGCAAAATACAGGTTACGCACACACATTTAGCTTATTTCTCTATAACGAAGAGCGCTTTCACAATAAATAAAAAAATCGTCCCCAGCTATTTGATGGAGGTATTGAATGATATAACCGATGTCTCCCGAAAAAATTTACCTGAGTCTGCAAAAAATCTGGAATATTATACTTCTTCTAAAATGTGTTAAAAATATTTTAGAAAAGCAACATTAGTTTCATGGCATGCATTAACAAGAGAAAGTGTCAAACTACGTTTTGATATAAAGATAGCTTCTTAACTCCTGATGTTGTGACCCCTGATGTTTTGAATTAAAGTCTGACCACTTAACTGGGGCTATTAGTCAAGGAAATATAGAGCTAGGAGGACGGGGTTGACCATTTAAACGCAGGATAATCAGTAGGTAGACAAACTTTTTCATCAGATATATAATAAAAAACAAATTTGCTATTCTGATTATATTCTTTTATCTAACTAAAAGCTGCGGCGAGCCAAACCAATGATCGCATTTGGAACAGACTATAATCCTCCAACTCCAAATTTGCGGACTTAAAAAACAAAGCTGTTATATGATGACCATTTTTGGCTTATTATCTAATTTCAAATCTACATTCTGCTTGGAAGTGAAGATGGCAAGAAATTGATGTCAGAATGAATTAAGCTTTTGCCAACCCAAAATTTTAAATTTTTTAAGTTTTTGAATTATCGGACATAACACTAAGTCAGGGCTGCGGGGGAGAGGGCAAGACACATTTACTTTTGGTACTGTATAGGATTGCAACCACCCGCAGCACATCTCACATTCCACACTTTTACTGCAACAATAAATTATATCTATGTCTAATTATAGCTTTGTTCATAACTATTGCTAGGATAACAATTTTGGCCATAATCATAGGCATTATAGTCTCCGTTTTGAATGCTGGATTTCTGCGACGAGCCACGTTTCTGTTTCAGCTCATCAGCGGTTGGCAGCGGGGCGAAGTCGTTATCACCGGTGGCACCGTAGGATGAAAATTTGCCGGAATGAACTGAAAGAGGAATGCAAATAGTCACAATTATTCCTGTGACATTCAAATAACGAAACTAAGGGCCTTTTCCAGAAAAGGTAGAGTGGAG
Source organism: Trissonchulus latispiculum (assembly GCA_030248195.1). NCBI lineage: Eukaryota > Metazoa > Nematoda > Enoplea > Enoplida > Ironidae > Trissonchulus > Trissonchulus latispiculum. The sequence continues at coordinate 30,187 of JASAND010020655.1, read as the reverse complement.
TCGGTGTTAACTCGATCCTTTTTCATAAAAGAAAGAGGGAAACTCGCCCTCAATCTAAACCAAAGCTGTACTTAATTCAAGCCCTTTAAATATTGAATTGTAGACTAATAGGACAAACCGTTTAAACAGGATTAGTTACTCGTTACCCTATAACATTGCAATGAATTGTGTTATTAAACCTCTTGACTTTCGCTTTGACTCAGTCATACACGATTTGCTTTCGTTTTTATTTGCTGTTAGCTTAAATGAATTTTTTAATTAAACTTGCCATGTTTTAAAACAATTGGGTAAATGCGTCAGCAGTTTTCAGGTCAAAAATAATCAGTCAAAAATAATCAGATCAAATAAGGATCAAGTTTGCAACTCTCAATCAAGATTTCGAAATTTTTGATATTTCTTAAAATATTCTGTACTTAATTCTTAATCCTATTATTCTTATTATTCTTATTAATTCTTAGTCCTATTCTTATTCTATACTAGTAAATCAAATTAAATTAACAACATTTAATTTTAATTTAACACCGGTAACTAATAACATATCATTTAATAATTAAATTAAAATAAACTTTTGTCTAACCAGCTTTTGTGGCAAAGTCGTCTGGTTTCCAGGTTTCCTCTTCCTCCGGCGGTTCAGCCCAGGGCTGCTTTTCGCCGGACGCGAAAATGGCATAAAAGGTGATCCCTGTCAGGTGAACCAAACCGGCGATCAGAAACACCGTTTTCCAACCCTCCTTGCCCTGGAAACAAAATAAAATTAGAAAATAGCTAAACCACATGAGTAAACAAATTTAAATAACAATTAAATAAATAAAAAGGTTGAACTCATTCTTTGGGCATTAATTATGGCTCAGAAGATAACTTAAATCTATAAAAATAGCTAGTAGGTATAACTATAAAAATACAAAAACTATAGCTAAAAATAACTAAATTCAATAATTAAAAAGGTTGAGCTCATTCTGTAGGCACAAATTTCGGCTCTGTGAATGACTAAACTATAAAAACAACTATTAACTATAACTATCACTATGAAAATGCCTAAAACTGCGGCTAAAAATAACTAAAACCATACAAAAATAAACCTAACCGCAGTATCTGGTGATACATCTAATTTGTTTATCACATAAACACAGAAAGTCATATCCGTCAAACTACCGACAAGACAACAGTGTAGCCCTGTATTTGAGACACCAACTGCTAATCTGATCACTGTTTGTTTCAGATAAGGGGACGCGTCCCACAGCTTCACAGGAATACCTACGTATGTGTGAATGAGCTTCTCCGTTACTACCGGGCAAATCATTCCAGAGAAAGTCCCTATTCCGTTGGACATCCCCATCAGAATGCTGGCGTATCGAGGGGCGATGTCCAAATGATTCACATTGAAACCTGTAAAAAATATCATCAAAGGGGCCCACTAATTTGACAAATAATAAAATTACACACTTATAACATGGTAACGGTTAGATTCATTACAGATATTTTTATATTTTGTCTAATTTTATCTAAAGAAATGTCAAATTCTGTGGAATTTTACCAGATATTGCAAAGCCACTGGCACCAACGGCCATAATCAGTGCCACAACTGCGCCCGTTTGACTCTTGGTGTAGCCAACCACCATAAGAAAGATGCCCTCCAGACCGAAACCTAAATTGAGATCTAACCTATAAAATGTAATTGTCAAAAAGATTTTACAGCAAACGTTGGGCTGAAGCGGTCCGATTATTCTGACAAGCCAAGAGTACATAATACATAAGAGTATGACACTAGAGCGAAGATTTGTTTTAACAGTTTCGGTCAGTGCAATAGGCATAATGAAATATATCGAAACAAAAGCTTAGACAAACTTGTGATCAGTACCTCCACAGTTGAAGATTTTTCGAACCGAAGTTGTGGACAGGATATTTCTGGCTCTGAGATGGTCGGCCAACTGACCTCCCAGCAGGACAATTATTGCCATAACGACGTGCGGCAAAGCGGCGATATAGCCACCCTAAAGAGAAAACACATGTAACTAAGAAAACTAACTTAACTAACTTAAATATAACTAACGAAATTTTTGGCACTATTAGGCCACAAACATGAAATTTTGGATCCCAGTTAACGAAATTGACTCTTTGACTTAAAGCAGTATTTCCACAACTATTCAAACTTTTCTAGTGCCTGTCGACTCCAGTGTCATTTTTGTCAACAGTATATGGTGCTGATGCACCAGAATTCCATACCTCCCTCCCAAATAGAATAACACTTATGTGATTCCGAGATTTGCAAGAAATTGGCCACCCTGGAGAGGAAACCCTTCTTGGAGGAGCCAATAGGTGAACACAAATGCACAAGCAGCGTGTCCACTTCTGCTTCGGCAGTAGTCTTAGTGACGCGTCGGCTAATTGCAGAAAGCAATTATTCAGTGCCGGATCTTACTCCCTTCTTCGATTTGAAACAATAATATTGGGTCTGCCACTACCCCTACAGGCGAAAGCCACTGGGTGTGGTACATAGCGAAAAAATTAAATCATTATGAGTTCAGATAGCTTCTGATAGCGCAGTGGTTTCTTATTGCGCTAGTAGTGAAAGATCATGTCAAGTCTAGAGCTTGCAAACATTAAGCTATAGCACTCATTTTACAACCTCCTGGGCAATTTACCGAGATTGCCAAGGGGTGGCCACCCGTCAGGTGGTACTACCACAGAACCTCCGTTATGGTGAACGTAATGGATGTTCTGATAGCCTTGTGGAACACCTCGGATAATTGCTATGACATTTAATCAGTTCTACGCTGGTACTACTCCTAACCGGAGCTACCGACTGGCGTGAGGTGGTTGTAAAAATTAAGATAACTAACTATATTATTTAGTTATTCCAAATTCAACGCCCTACCTCAACCATCTTTAGGCCGAGGGCGTCTCTGAAGTATAGAATCTGATGGTTCAAAAGCAGGTAGAAGGTCCAACTTCGACAGAAATTGGCGACAATGATGGCCCAGACCGGTTTGGATGTCAGGATGGCCTTCCAGGGAAGCGTGCTGAACTGAAACAGAGAAAGCCGCAGACGTAGCCGAGCGGTTCGATGCCTGAGCAACAAAGCGGACGGTCAGTGGATCGAGAATCGGCTGATTTGAATTTTTTAAAATTTCAATAAAATATGTAAAATACAGATTAAAATTTAGTATACGTATAATGTTGTCATTGGTAACTAAAATCATCTGTATAATTTGCAAATGTAAGAAATCAGTAAATTATAGACTAGAATTTAATTAACGGATAATGCGGTTATGTATGTTTAAAAAGAGTGTTATTATGTTATTTTGTATGATGGGTGCACCTTGGGTTGTATGGTGGTTTTCTCATTAATGGAAGTTTCAATATAGATTTTCTCTTCTTCGCTGATTGTCGGGTGAAAAGCGGGTCTCTCGAAGGTGTAGGACATCCAAAGAATGGACCATAGAATTCCCAAGACACCTGCAAAAATAGACAAATAAAAATTAATTATTTAATGTTAAAATAAATGTGATTTCCGGGTTCGGGTACACATTTTGCAAGACTCTGGGTTCATAATAAATGTTTGAAGTTGGAAGAATTGTCTTAAAATATTGAGTCGGGAATCAAAGTTGAGGATGGTTTCAGCTACTTTTGCTATTGTAGTAGCGAAAGCTAGCAACACTTTTCTATTTTAACTATTGCCTGAGTTTCACTGTAAGGCTCCGGATTCCAGGTTTTTACGGATACGGGTATGATGATCCGAGCCCAGGTCCGGAAATTTTGATCCGGAGCCAACTCTGTCTAAAGTTCACCAGAAAACAAGTGCTGAGTAGAGTAGTACTCAATTAATCTGACCTCTCAACAGCAATAATAATTAGTAAATGATACGGCACCGTATATATGTTGTAGCAAGATAGTAAAATTGGCAAGAGTTATTTGTGAAGAAAAATGCAAAAATGATACTACAATCGCATCGCAACAATGCATATTCTATTATTTCTCTCTCTGCATATTCTATTAAAAATATTGTTTCAGAAACAATACGGAGCACATTGGTCAATTTAAATTTTTTTGAATGTTCCCCCCCTCTCATTATACTCAGCACCGAGGTACAGTAATGACTTTCTTTGTTTCCAAATAAAAAACACCTTTCATACTGAAACTGGTAAGATAACTATCTTGCTAAATTCTAGTAAAATTACTTTCTTGCCAGCAATTTTGGTAAGATAGTAATCTTGCTAAATTTGGTGGCAAGATAACTATCTTGCTAAATTTTAGCAAGACAGTTATCTTGCCAAAGTCTAAGTCTTGGCCAAAGCCAAAGCCAAATCTTGCCAATTTTACTATCTTGCTACCACATATATACTTCCTGAGATTAAGCTTAAGCTTAAGCCGCACATTACGCCGAAATCACGGGGAGGGGTGTCACGGTTAACCCTGTTAGCTATCTGGTTATATGCGTTTGAACTAAAAGAGATCTAATTGGCTAATTGCCCACCTTATGTCAACTTTATGCGCATAACGTGACCCCGAGATCTCGGTGGGGCTTCATCTTAGTGTTGTTAAGCGTGTGTTTATATCCGATTGAACAGAAATGCATTGGATTGACTACTGCTATGCACTGATGAGGTTATGGTAGTTAAGTATGTATAATTCTGATTTTTTTCTCACCGTATAAATAGAAGGAGGAGGGCCATCCGACTTTAGAAGTCATGATGGCGGATAAAGGCATTCCGATCACAGCACCGGCATAGGATCCTAAACAGTAAACATACGCAAAAGTAAGCAATAAACAGGAAGTAAAATAAAATCATTGTTCAAGTGTGTCAATACATAAATTTTTGCCTTAGACACATTGTACTAAATTACAAGTGTAAGTTGTAGCACTGCCAGCATTGCTCTCAGAGATTTGTATGCACACTAGCAGGCGAAGCTCCGAGTGAAGGGCACGAGTGCGCGAAGCCACGAGTGCCCTTCACGAGGGCTTCGCCTGCAAGTGAGCTCACAAATTTCTGTGAGCACAGCAAGCAGTGCTACAACTGGCTTATAATATGGGCTCAAAAAATAGAAGACATTTCGTTTTCTATATGTCAGTTCTTTAAAGACTGACATTTGGCTTCAAGTTCCAATCGTTTATATACTATTCAACCTAATTTGCATATTTCTTTCTGCAGAAAGTATATGGGAAGAAATTATTTATCATTGCAGTCAGTTCTGCTGGCTGCCAGCAGCCTCGCTGCATGCTCCGACAGGAGAGCAGCGAAGGCTAACCGTGCAGTACAATTGTGCTGCACGCTACACACGGTGTAGCGTGCAATTCAATTGTATGCAGGCGGTTGTAGCATGGTTTGATTACACTGAGCGATGTTACAATTATGGTTACGAAAACGGCAGCCCACATCTATAGAAGCAAACGCTGCAATTGTTTTGAGGAAATGGAAAAAATTGTTGTTAGTTGAAGCGTAGTCAAAACTATTAAGCTGACACTATTCCTAACCGGTGTAAGATCAACTGGAGTGGGGGTATACAGAAAAACGTGGAAAACAATTATTGAAACCGATATGGGATTTCGGCTAAATTCCCTTTTGGGACAACTTGTTCCAAAGCGACTGAACGCATGCTTGTATTAGGACAATATTGCTAAAGTGTCCCTTTTTTGATTCCCAGTTTTGGATTAGTTTACCATTAATTTACTAATTAACTAATTACCTGTAAATGCAGTAGTTGCCAGTTTACTGCGCTCTAAAGGCGGCGCCCAATAACGCCAAATTCCATGACATGCTGGATAAGTCACACCCTAAATTAAAATGCTCAAATTGTATTTCAGAAAAAATTGTTTCCTTTTTAATTCAATTTCAGTCAAGAAAATTTAAATAAATTATGCGTTCAAACGAAAGCTAAAAATGCCGATAAACAGAAACTATTTGACTTCACAAACGTTTGTAGCCTAATTCTGAATTTTTGCATTTAATCACAACTTACATACTTATTACTTTTCTTTTTATTATTGTTTATTTATTTATTTACACTTTGTTTTTCACTTCGGTTTCACAGTGTTATAAATTTAACTCACCTGGACGAATCCCTGCATGACCTGAGTAACAATGACGAATCCGTAACCAGCCACACAGGCGCCAGGGACCAGAATATTAAAGAAGGAGGCCAAGCCTATGGCAACACCAAACAGTCTGAAAGCAAATTTAGCTGATCACTTTAGAAATTTATTTAAAATGTGCTTAAAATGGACTTAAGAAAGTGTATGCCTTAGATCTTTAGTTATGTTTCTTTCTGTTTAATGTTTATCAACTAACAATAAGGTCTGGAACAAGAAACGAAAAAGTAGTATAACAATAGTTCTACAGGTAGGAAATAAAAATAGTCCAATCTAATCTTAATCAGCCATTATTAATTCATTGTCACTTCAGTTTGGATACGAACTCCTTCTAGCTTGGTGCGACTGTAGCCTCGGTAGCTCGTCGGAGTTGGCAGAGCGTCGGAGCGTTAGTCGTGGGTTCGTACCCCATCCGAGGCCCGAATTGTTCGGATCTCAGGTGCTGAAGTGGCAATTTAATTCCTTACACCCATATAAGTTTACAAAGTTTACAGTTAGTGTACCAAAATTAGTTGCAATCAGCAAACTCAAAATTCTGATCAAAAACAGAAAGCCAGAAACCATGGTTTCTTTTAACCCACATTAACCCACATTGGCTTCGGTTCAACGGATTTAGCTAACAATATTCGGACCTTCGGTGGTACATGACTGTCTTCTTTCTATATTAGCTCAACAAAGACACAAGAGAAAATTTCAAACGCATTAATCTTGGCCTTATCTCACTTGTTGGCCGGAATTCGACTAGCCAGAAATCCGCCAGGAATTTGTGTCAGCAAATATCCATAGAAAAAGGATCCTTCGACCACTCCCAAAACGTCTCCTGACCAGTGAAATTTGCGCGGCTATAAGCAATAATCCCACTAGCGCACTATGGTTGTGATCACGTTTCAACGGTTTAATTTAATTTTAATTTCAATAAAATTTTAATATTTAAATTTGGGATTTTTGTTGTTTAAACAATTATTAAGAATTACAATTTACGATTACGATTAATTAGTTTATTAGGACCAAATTGGGCTAAATATATAGTTGGCTAAAACGTTTGAGGCGAGAATACTATTTGTCTACCTTACCGACTTGTGGCCTAATGTCCGCTTGTAGTTATGACCCATATTTAAAATTTTAGTGTGGGAAAACAATAATAATAAACCAACACCTGTAATGAATGGAGCTTATTGAACTTAGCTAAACAGTACGTGCCTGCACTAAATATACTTTTGTGCTTCATATTCAAGCCAAGTAAACCGTTGTTTCCTTGAAATCAGACCTGTCTAGTCTCCTTACCTCAGTTGTGTTGGTGAGCGGATTGAAGTAGTCCCGATTCATGCGGACTTTGGCCGCTCCAAAGTTGCACCGGATCCCGAACACGATCAGGAAGCCGAGGTTGGCCAGTATGGCCACCAGCCATCGTTTCTGAACACAACGGCAGCAGATGCAGTGTCGCTCCGTGAAGGCCAGCAGCCGGTTCTGATAGACGGCTGCCGGATTCTCCGCCTGGTAGGAGTAGAGATTTTTGGCTCCGCTCAGTTCGTCAACTTCCTCTTCGTCCTCATCGTCTTCGATCAGCTGCTGTCGATCGCTCGCCGGCTTTCCGTCCGTCTTCATCGAACTGAAACATTAGAATTCTCATAGAGAAATAGTGAAAAACGCCTGCCTGCAGTCACTAAGGCAATGTCTTAGTCCGAAACAGGAGAGAGCCAATGGTTGGACTCCAATTAATGCTTGTATCTTTCGTGGATCCGCCTGCTAGCCCGCGTTAACCTCATTTTCTTGATTACAATTCTCATATGTAGAAGGGTCAGGCCGTTCTTGGTTCGTTAGAATTTTGGTCCAATTTCGATACCAAAATTCATTTTACCAAATCTTATCCATGTTTTTAGTTGAGAAAACACGAAAAAAGTGGAAAATGTTTACTTTTCTGAACTACGTTTGCTTATTACATAGCTATGCCGCAGTGTGTAGTGGTGCCAGCTCAAAAACCATAAATTAAACTGGCCAAAATTCTTCAAATTGGGAAAGTGTTCAGTAGTACTCAACTCTGAAAAAAGTGTAACCCATTTCAAATTTCAACATTGACTTCATCCTAACCAGAACTGTTATTGTTACTTTTACTGCGTAAAGTCACACGTGAGAGTTAGCAGAAAATCCAACATTTTTTTCAGACTTTATGTGAGCAATATAACTTTTCGACGATCTTCTGTCGGAAGAAAGTCTTTTTTCATCAAAACAGTTTGATGTTTTTTTTGACCAATAACTTTAAAATTATGTTGCATTCCGGAAAATGATGAATCCAAAATATTAAGAATTTTAAATTTGCAAAAATTTTAAATTTTAAGTTGGTACCAAGGGGATCAAACAACTTTTTGTCCCCGAATTTGCTCAAAACTTGCATGCATGGGTTTTCTGGGGCGCTGAGCACGAATCTGATATCCGTTTATCGAAACAGCTTTTTATTATCTTAGGATTGGTTTACATCTTAAACTTACAATTTTTAACTTATATTAAACTAATGAAAAGCTTTATCGAAAAACGGATTTCCGATTCTTCCTATTTGTCGATTTGTGAGTTTTGTCGTATCAAGAATTACAGCAAAAATATAATCTTCACTTAAATTTTTGGTATAAAATGGTTTCAGTGATAGGTATCAGAAATCGCCAAATGGTCAATTTCGAATTAAATCCTTCCAGAATACTTTTAATAAAAGAGTATATATCAAAGCTCCTTGAGAAGGATTTTTGATAATATTTAAGCTTATTTGCTGGTGATGAGCTGGCTTTATTGCTGAAGTTTAAGCTCAAAATTCAATGAATAAACAATTTTGGAGTGGAAGAGATCTTTGCTGGGTTTATTGAATGCCGAGAGTTAGAAAATAAATGAAAGGTGTTGGAGGAAAGTAGACACCAAATGCACCTGCATGGTACTAATGGCAGAATCTCTATGAATTTGTTATGAAAGAGGTCAAATAAGGTCAGTGTAGCTTTCTGAGGTATCCGCTAACAAAAGCTGCGACAGACTTCATGCATTTGCTTCGAGAAAGTTTTGGGTGGGTGCCTCAGGCTATGGTTTTCAAAAATTTAAAAGTTCTAAAAAATTTGCAAGTAGGCCGCGGTGGTCAAGATGATACACACTCTAGGAATCCTTTGCGATAACTGAAATTTAAATTTTTTTTTAATTTTTTTTTAAATTTTAAAATTTTTGAATTTTTGAATTCATCAGCCTCCAGTGTGCGCACCCATACAAAATTTCAAAGTTATTGGTCAAAAAATCAAATGCTAGGACTGGGGGGGAAAGCGCAAAGGGTCCCACTCTAACTAAGCTTTGGACTCTCTTCAAGTAGAAGACTATTAAAATCATATATCGGCCATTAAGGTAGCTTATCCCGAATCGGTGGCAAAGTGTGGAAACGCCACCTGAGAAAATGCCCAACTGCCAAAGGTTCGGGAGAACGGGGTCGATGTTATCAACATCACGGTTAACCCGGGGTTATATTGCTATCTTTAATACGTGAAATAAGCCCGGTTAGCGACTTAACCCGGGTTTCGACGCTGATAACATTGGTCCAAGAAGCTGCATATTTCAGCAACAACAAGTAATACAAGCATTACATAGCGGGCCCCGCACTTCCTGTACTCCCTCCGCTTAGCTATCCTTCTAGAAAAACATATTTTTGATAAATTTAAGAAAGCTTTTACAATTAAGCCGCAGAATTCCGTTTTATCCTTATCTTCGGCCGCCAACCCACAACCCCCTCCTCCTCCAAAACGGATCTCCTGCACATGTTTGGTGAGAATTACTTTTAGAGCACTTTTAGCTATTAATGCAGAAAATATTTTAAGAGAAACTGATGAAACAATCTAGAAAAGGTGTCCAATTCTTCGCCGGACTAAATTATGAATTGGAGGATATGGACTCTGAATTTGGACAGGGCGGACCAGGGTTTATTTAAAATTATGCCTTGTGAGTAGTATAAAAATGAGAGTTCTGGCGCAGAGGAGCCTGAGGAGCTTGAGGCCCTTCCTCACCCACTAATATACTACATTATGTCACCAAAAGTGAACTGATTAAAAAATCTGTGGCGCCTTTGATTTCTTTCCAACATCAACACACTTCTACAATATAACCAGTTTTAACCGGTTTCTATGACTCATCCTAGACTAATTTCCTACCTATAAATACAAATCCACAAAGGTAAATTTTCAGTCATGTCTACTGCATTCATTGCTGTTGCTTGCATTGGTGTTTCGAAACTTGGAGATATTCCGTTGGAGGTTACTGTTCTGATTCAACAACACAAGTCCCATCAGACGGACATACATCATTTGTTTATCTGAGCTCCCTACGATCTGAAGAAGCTAACATCAAATCAACAGGAGTCAATCCACTACGTCACCGGGCGATCATGTTTCGACTGGGATTGTAGTCCCCATCTACGAACCTGGGATCAAGCAATGAACCTAATCTCCAACATCCTGAAGGAGGCAAATGTTGACAAGGTTATAACCAAGGGTATTTCCCAGTGGAACCTAATTCGATCTGGGTTGATGACCAGGGGAAACGTTATCAGGGTAATAGAGGCTGGCACCTAGGGGGTTCCCAGCTACATGCTAATGAATGATGATGAAGGCAATGGTTGCTGTCCAAATCACATGCTAAGAGATGGAGCGAAATATTGTTCAGCTCACCGAGCACATCAACTGCTGCATTCATTCAATAATGAAGAACAAGACAGTGAATGACATTTATGCCGATAATGTTTGTTGTGTATAACATGCTTATTGGGTTGCCGCTTTTTACACAAAAAGGCAACCCTTTCATCTGGGTATGTCCGTTTTTATTATTATTATTAATCTCGTGACCACCCCTGTCCCCCCCTCTATCTCGAGTTTGGGAAGGGGTAGAGAGGTGGTTGATACCTCATTTTGAAGAGCGTGAAAAAAAGGTGTGCATCCGTGAATTTCATCACTCTATCTCCACCCAGTCGACCAGGGCAGGGAATTTAAAATTTAAATTTTTAAAAATCTTAGGTGGTGGTTCTGGTTCTCTGGAAACGCCTATTATCAGTTGTTTTTCGCCCCTAGAACTCGAGATTGGGAAGGGGTACAGGGTTGGTTAATATCTCATTTTGAAGAGCGTGAAAAGAAGGTGTGCATCCGTGAATTTCATCACTCTATCTCCACCCAGTCGACCAGGGCAGGGAATTTAAAATTTATTCATCTTCATCTCGTGACCACCCCTGTCCCCCCCCCTCTAACTTTTGCTAGGGTTGACCGATTGGGCTGAAATTTGAGGTGGGGGTTGGGGGTGGGGTGAAGTGTTGACTGAAGCGCGGGGGGCTCCCCCCGTTGCGGTATGCGAAAGTACTCGATACGGTGATGCTGCAAATGGTCAAAATTGAAAGTATCGGAAACCGCCCAATATGGGGCTCATTCGAAAGCTCTCGTTGCGTAGATAAAAAGTTGTAATAGGCCCAAGCCGCCAAAATGTACGAAAATTGAGTTACGGAGCTTCAAAGGGGTCAAAAATGGTCAAAATCGGCCAAAATGGCTCAAAAATGAAAGTTCTCGGATCGGGCTCATATTGGTGTCATTCGAAAGCTCTCATTGAGTAGATAAAAAGTTGTAATAGGGCCAAGCCGCCAAAATGTACGAAAATTGAGTTACGGAGCTTCAAAGGGGTCAAAAATGGTCAAAATCGGACAAAATGGCTCAAAATTGAAAGTAGCGGAAACTGTCCCATATGGGGCTCATTCGAAAAATCTCGTTGAGTAGATAAAAAGTTGTAATAGGGCCAAGCCGCCAAAGTGCTCGAAAATTGAGTTACGGAGCTTCAAAGAGGTCAAAAATGGTCAAAATCGACCAAAATTACCATAAATCTAAACAACTCAAAATATGGTCAATATGGTACTCTATTGAGAGCTCTCGAATCAGACTATACGGACTACACGAATTCGGACTACACGAATCAGACTATACTGGGTCACAACGGTGCCTCTTTTGGGAGATATAGCCATCTATAAACAGAAAATGCCGCGGCAACCCATTCTCGCTACTTCGCTAGTTACTATCTTATTCAGTAAAATATCAAACTAGTTAGTGTTTATTGATAGGTAGGAATTATCTGTCAGCATGCTTAGATGCTTACATCAGCATGTTTACACTTACACGTCAGCATGCTTACATGCTTACGTCAGCATGCTTAGATGCTTACATCAGCATGTTTACACTTAGACGTCAGCATGCTTACATGCTTACACGTCAGCATGCTTACATGCTTACGTCAGCATGTTTACACTTACACGTCAGCATGCTTACATGCTTACGTCAGCATGTTTACACTTACACATCAGCATGCTTACATGCTTACGTCAGCATGTTTACACTTACACGTCAGCATGCTTACATGCTTACGTCAGCATGTTTACACATTTTACAACGATGTCAATCTTGGATTCCGTAAGTTGAACAGTTGCAGTTAAGACTTGCCTAGCGATGCTGAGTCTGGCATCGGACTGTTATTTGTTTTTATCTATAAATTCCAGACTATTTTGCTGATATTTCAGCTGCATTGTGCTCTATGTATCTACTTTCTTAATGTACTTTCTACTTAGTAGGTAGAAAATCTTCCTAATTAGGAGCAGGTTGATAACCTTGACATATTGAGATCTATAAGGTAGTTCCTACCCAACTACGAAACACACTTAGTAGCTGCTATGTTTAATATTCATACATTGATTACACTGAATACATTACAGTACAATACATTACACTACATTATACATGTAAGGATCAAAGACTTATAACGTTCAGTTTTATTCTTCGTCTTCACTCGAAAGAGGCATCGCAGGTAGAACTTGTTTGATAATATCCGGTGATTCTTGGAATGCTTTAATGTATGAAGCCTCCAAATTTGATGATTGGCCTCTCTTGCGTCGCTTCTCCTCCAACTTTGTCACTCTTTGTTCAATTTCTTGAAATGCGGATGATTCCTTCACTCGGTCAAATGATGCTGTCAAGCGAGATGTCGTTTTCAGTAGTTCCATTTGCATCTCTGGAAGTAGTTTGTTGTAATACTGATAAAGAGTGTTATCATCTCTTTTACCACTGCTTGCAAACTTTTCATCAATAATCGGACCGTATTTATCAGCGACGAGGTCTCTACAGACTTTCCAGAAATATTCATAAGGATCCGCTATCGACTCATCACTGGAATCGCTGCAAGACTCCGACTGATCAGATTGGTTTGACTTTGTAGAAGCATTTGTTTCCATATCAGAATCATCAGAGTGCACATCGGATTCTTCTAAGTGATCCATGTGCGAGTGACGATGCAATGACTGGCGATGCAAGTATTGCTTACCACACACTTTACAAAGATACATTTTTCTTTAGTTCATAATAATTTCTTTTAATATAATTTAGCAGCATAACCTGTATAGGTTTCATAAATCGCGAAGATGTAAACCTGTCTGTGATATAAAATTAAGCATGCTGACGGCTAGTGTAAACATGTTGACGTAAGCATGTAAGCATGCTGACGTGTAAGTGCAAACATGCTGACGTGTAAGCGTAAACATGCTGACGAAAGCATGTAAGCATGTTGACGTAAGCATGTAAGCATGCTGAGGTGTAAGTGTAAACATGCTGACGTAAGCATGTAAGCATGCTGACGTGACTAAGTAACCCTGCTGACGTGTAAGCATGTAAGCATGCTGACGTAAGCATGTAAGCATGCTGACGTGACTAAGTAACCCTGCTGACGTGTAAGCATGTAAGCATGCTGACGTAAGCATGTAAGCATGCTGACGTCTAAGTGTAAACATGCTGATGTAAGCATCTAAGCATGCTGACAGATAATTCCTAGCTATCAATAAACACTAACTAGTTTGATATTTTACTGAATAAGATAGTAATAAGCATGTTATACACAACAAACATTATCGGCATAAATGTCATTCACTGTCTTGTTCTTCATTATTGAATGAATGCAGCAGTTGATGTGCTCGGTGAGCTGAACAATATTTCGCTCCATCTCTTAGCATGTGATCTGGACAGCAACCATTGCCTTCATCATCATTCATTAGCATGTAGCTGGGAACCCCCAAGGTGCCAGCCTCTATTACCCTGATAACGTTTCCCCTGGTCATCAACCCAGATCGAATTAGGCTCCACTGGGAAATACCCTTGGTTATAACCTTGTCAACATTTGCCTCCTTCAGGATGTTGGAGATTAGGTCCATTGCTTGATCCCAGGTTCGTAGATGAGGACTACAATCCCAGTCGAAACATGATCGCCTGGTGACGTAGTGAATTGACTCCTGTTGATTTGATGTTAGCTTCTTCAGATCGTAGGGAGCTCGGATAAACAAATGATGTATGTCCGTCTGATGGGACTTGTGTTGTTGAATCAGAACAGTAACCTCCAACGGAATATCTCCAAGTTTCGGAACACCAATGCAAGCAACAGCAATGAATGCAGTAGACAAGACTGAAAATTTACCTTTGTGGATTTGTATTGATAGGTAGGAAAGTAGTCTAGGATGAGTCATAGAAACCGGTTAAAACTGGTTATATTGTAGAAGTGTGTTGATGTTGGAAAGAAATCAAAGGCGCCACAGATTTTTTAATCAGTTCACTTTTGGTGACATAATGTAGTATATTAGTGGGTGAGGAAGGGCCTCAAGCTCCTCAGGCTCCTCTGCGCCAGAACTCTCATTTTTATACTACTCTTGTGCAATTCTGCCTACTCACCGTAAGAACTCAAATGTGGAAATATGCCTACTTTCGTTAAATCAGAACATTAGGCATTGCGTTTTCCTGTTTTTATTTTACGATTAAAACGTTTATACGCTTGCAACATGAAATTAAAAATACCTGTAAAGCAGGCGCATAGCAGTAGTTAACAACAAACATGGTGGCATCAAGGCAAAATTACATCATTGCTATTAAACATGAGCCGATATTTTGCGGATGTCCTATTATGTCTTATGATAAATATTATTTGCAATGATTTTGTAGTTAAAATTGCAATTCGCGAAACTAAAAGCAAACTGCTTTTTCTCTACTTTTCTAAACTGTACATACACTCTTCTGCATTAGCTGAAAGTGCGGTATTATTTCTAAAACTGTGATGTTCTATTCCTTTGTCATTCTTAAGTAAGTTTTAACTTTTCTGAAGCATCTTAGTTAAAGTCATATTTATGCTGTTTAGCTTGTTGAAGAGTGGGTATAAGTGGACCGGACAGAACAGGGTAGGCACAGCTCCACTTTTGGGATTTCATCAGTAGGCACAATTCCGTTAGGCATAAGTGGAAAACATGGTTGAATCAATTAAATTGAGCTGTTTTCAACGTCCAACTGAGCTTAGCACACAAAATTATATTCCAGCAGTCAAAAAGCTGGCGCAGTTAGATACAGTATCCAATACATTCACTCAGAGTGAGTCAATACCTTTTAATTTTATGAGCTCCAGCCAAAATGCCTTGACGTAGTCGACCCGGCAGCGACCCGAGCGAGTCTTGCAAAGGCGGTTCCGCTCCACTACTTTCGTTCAGCATTCTTCCACTAATTAATTAATTAATTAATTAATTAATTACAATACTCTGACTAGCATACAGGTGAGGCAATATTTACAGTGTGCTAGCAACGGGTAGAGTTATCAGTCGAGTGCATTCAAGATGTACATAAGATCGGCTGTAATGGAACAAGTCCTTCTTTCTATCAAGAGTTTATCGAGGCTTGAAGGCATAAATTCAGCAAAAGACAGGGAGTCCTGCAATTACATTAATTGAGTTTTCTGACATACAACGACAGATATAGGACTATAGAAAAGCACTAGGTTACTGCACCAACCCTGGGGTTACAGTATTAATCAACACGTAGGCTGACTTGAAGAGGCTACGTACGTATAGTTCTTTAAGTAACCAAAATCCTTGACGTGCTGCATAACAAGTTTAGCACTGAGTTAGTGAAGGAAAATTATAACTTTTCGTGCTTAGTTGAATCGGAAAGCTCTGGGGCTAAGCTGTATTTAACCAGGAAATTATATTAATAGAGCAGCATAAGTTGACAAAAGAAGAAAAATTCAATTGCAAATTCAAATATGTACGCATATTATTAGCAAACTGTTAAAAGCCTGCAGTTTAGAACTGCTTAGAGAGAAGAGGCCAAACTGGTTGGAGTCAGTTCAAAAAACTATAAGTTTTAAAAATAAATGAGGCTCGGTGGTTTGATACACTGCAAACTTTTCTTTGATTTTTTGATTTCTTTTTCTTTCAATCAGGAGTTTCTCCGCTTAGGAACGTCGCACAAACAAAAACGGTAATATTAGCGGGATTTTAGTAAGCAAACCGGCATTTGTGACGGGTTAAGTTTTTATGTGCCTAAAAGTTTTCCTGAAAGTTAAAGGTTTTTGACTTGGCCACGTTTTTTGGTAAGCTGTGTCAGGAAGTATTAACTGTTTCCGTAAGCATATTACGCAAAGTCACATTGCAACAAAGCTTTGTATCAAAGCTGTGACAAGGAAACGCGTTTTTATGAAAATATAAAATCAAGAAATCCCGTCGGACAAAGGCTTTCGTATGTACCATGGCTTTAACGGGATACTTTAACAAATTTTGCCGCGAGATTTTAAACGGGATCCCGTTTCTGATTTGGACAACGTTAACAAACCCAATGGATCCTGGCCCTTTGTAGACTCACAGGAAATCCTTTTGCAAGGGAAGCAGGCATAGGAAAGATTGATAAGCCTGCAACGGGAGTTCAGCTGATGGCTCTGTGGTGTATAGTTGGTTAGCATGTCTGCTCCGGAGTCAGAAGGGCCGTGGTTCGAAACCCGGCTGGGCCAATTCTTTACTTTCAATGGTGAGTGAAAAGCTGAACCTCCCTCTTCCCTTCTCTCTTCTATAGGTCCTGGTTTCGTGTGTACAAAGGGTGCCTGACGCCTCCCGTTCGGGCTTGTCCTTGGTTTCTTCTTGGTCCACCAGCCCTGGTAGAAGCGCTACACTATTTTGGTTTTAACACATATCAGTTTTTCAATCAAAACTAATGGCTAAATCCGACGCTTTTTTGATGCCTGTTCCAATCTTACTTTTAGAGTCACGGTCTACCGTATAATATCAGCAACACTAGATCAGCACCATATGCTAACCATTGCGTCATAATTAAGATATACCTTTTCAGCTCATGTACCATTGACTAAATGACAAAACTGCAAACTACAAAATGCAGCGGGGATCAAGTGTTTTCAAAGTTGTCGGTCAGTCCGTTGTTTTTCGTACTGTATTGCACCTATACTCATCCGTCTATTAAAGTAAATGTTAAGGGGGAGCAAAAATTCCTGAAAAAGCTGTTCAATGTCAGTCGTTTTCAGCTGAAACTTGACTGACATAAAGGCTCAAGTTCAAGTCCGGCAATATCTTTCGGGAAAGCAGTCCTTAATGAAATATCGTTTGGAAACTTGAGCCCTATTTATAAGCTAAGCACCTATAAATTTACAGGACAGTCTGACAAGAAAATGTGGGGGGAAACTAGTAATTTTCATGGAAAGCATCACTTAAGTTGACGGAAAGTATTACCATTAATTACAACTTATGTTTCTGACATTGTCTAGCCTCTGGAATTAGGCAAAAAGACTGTTAATTAAAAATAGAAACGTTGAAAAGGTCTTTGAAGGCCCCTTTTTGTGTTGATTAAATTTATCTTAAGTATAATCTAAATTAAAAATTTCGGATATCTTATTTATATATATATATTATATATATATATATATACATATATATATATATATATATATATATATATATATATATATATATATATATATATATATATATATATTTCCGGATATATTTTGAGATGTCAGGATTAGGCATAATCACTAAAATTTTCTTGGGATTTAAGTTTCCGAACTGCAAATAGTCTGTGCCAGTTAAATGAACAAAATTTGGCACTACTAAGGCAGACACCTGTGCATAATGAACCGATAATTATTTTTTTCCTAACTATCTAACACACAAAACATAATTCAAACATTTCAATGATTAGTTTTACAGCATACTGCAGAAAAAAACAAATCCTATTGGTTGGACCAATTCAGAGTTGAGCCAAGTCATACCAAACCATTAATACAACCTCTAGTCAATTATCACAATTATCAGGTAATTATTAGCTATTTTAGGATTAATCTCAACGCATGCCTGTGAAAACACTGTATGGTAAACAGGAATTAATATTGAAGAAATTCAACTTTCCATACTCTAAGTCTCCAAAGGAGCGAGCGAGAAACTGAAGTCAGGGGAAAATCTTGTATGCAGGTGAAAACGGACGTTTCATCCATCAAAGTTTGACGAGAGGGAAACTGTCATAAAAACATGCATTAGTAGGAGAAGGGGGGTTTGCTGCCTGTCTCGTGTGTGTGAACCATTAGAATTACGCTGAACAGAAAGCTGACAGGCAGGACAGCATATTGCAGTGAAAAATGGAGCCCTGAAAACTTGCTGTATTTTCAAGTCAGGTTTCATGCTAGAATGTACCTAGGCAACACTGATCAGAAATGGGGGCCCTACTGAAATACAGGTAGCTGAGGCCCAAATGACGACGATTTAGCACTCTACGTCCATTAAGACGAATTAATCTAATTTCCTGTGTTCACTTTTGCTCCCTTACCCCCCATTTAGCTGCCCCCTAAAATCAGTGAAACTGACAAGACCTTAAAATATTCTGGACAGAACAGAAAGCTGCTAAGGATTTTTAACTCACTCCTGCTAAGAGTCGCTTAATGGCTACCGTAGGCCTCCTACCCCCTCTTTAAGGAAGTAGTGCACATCAAATGCCCTAAAAAGGGCCGTTGGAGCAAAGGTTGAAGTTAATGGGTTTGGACAATTGTAGGGGAAACTAGGAATAAAAAATAACTTTCAGTGAAGTTACCTGAATTTTTAGGCTGCATTATCTCACCGCAGTGAAAGATTTGGTGTGAGTTTTTGGATGAGTTTCAGACGTTAAAGGGTCTAGTTATGGTGTCTGGAAAGAAAATTCGGGAGGGGCTATAACCTTGAATGGAAATTTTTGAGGAGAATTATACCATAAGAGTAAGCAAATTGAGGCAGATTTAGCTTAAATGCAAATACAAAAATTAGTGTTTTGTAAAAGGAAAACTTTCTAAAAAACTTTGCTTTTTTGGAAAACATTCTGTACTTTTTGGTCAGTTTTCTCGACAACTTGACAAAATTAAAGAGTCGTTGATTCAACAGGAACTTTTAAAATTTTTAAATTTTCTGTTAGAAACATTTCGGAAGTTTTTTGCTAAGCTTTTGGCTGATTTGTTTTAACCCTTGTTTCTGACAACGGTGGTACCTTATCCATGTTTGGGGAGATTGAACCACATTGTTAACCTATGGTTAAATTCTATGAAACAAAATTTTAAACTGATTAAAATTTAAATTTAAGTTTAAAGTTGTTTCGCTCAGTTCTTCAGAGAATATATACCTGCGATTTAAAACTATAATTAATAAAGTTCTGGTTCTAGTTCTTCGATTACTACGTTTTGTTAGCTAGTTTATTACTACTAGTAAGTAGCTAGTTTCTATACTGACAGCTATTCTTTGGCGGTGATCTTTTCTCGTTCCATTTGCTGTTCAAAAGTTACAGACATAAAGCCTGACCAAGAGTACATAATGATAAGAGTATGACAGTTGTCATCCATAAGCTGTGAAATCATAAGATTTCACTCCCTAAAAATTGGTCTGCTTCAATGAATTATTGCAAAGGATCAACAAATGCCAAAACATGTAGACGTAGGTTCAACTATTTTTGAGTCCAACTAATTCTAGCAATATTGTAAACAAAAGATCGTACTGTAGGTTGGCATTAGCGTAAAACATTTTACCAAAAATAGTTGAAATAACGCTGCATAAACTTCTTTATCTTGGTGCTGAATTGTTTAATTTTACCTATGGTCGTCGATATTATGCTCGTATCTTTAGCTCGTTAATTTCGTAACTACGGAACATCCATTAACGTGAGCCTCCGGGCACAAATCCAGTTCAATTGATCAAAATACTTAATAAATTTAATCCGTTATTTAAAAAAAACTATGTCAGTCCCGAAAATAGAGATAAGCTAATCTGGTAAACACGGTGTACTGATATTACTATAAATAGAACGGCATTATGATATGTATGTTGTAGTAATTTCTGTATTCAGTAAATACTGTATTTACTGGCCGATTTCAGTAAATACGGTATTTACTAGTAAGAACGGTATTTTCTTTAAACTTCCTATCTTTACACGTAAATACCATTTTTACTGAAACTCATCCAGTAAATACTGTATTTTCTAGTAAATTCTGTATTTTGTCTTAAACGCCTTTGTCTTTGTGTGTGGCTAGGGGTTCAAAGGGCATGCCGACGTCATATTTAAAGCCAAAACTAGGTCATACGTTATCACAATATGTGCAAAGGGGGTGCATGCAGATTAACTCCAGCCGCTAAAAATATAAGTTTACAAAACTAAGAAATTGTTTTAATTTTAACAGTTCTTAAAATCAAGACAGATATGTTCATATGTATTATATAATCATAATGAATTACGATTAATTAAAAATTAATACGTTACTTAATGATTTTAATCCTATTTACTTTTCGTAACCTAAAAATACACGAATAGCGGTTTGAAACTTTAAGTAACCTTATAGTGTATCTTAAATTCTGTATAAATACAAAATTTATTAGAAAATACAGAAAACGTGTAATACAAACGTATAATACACATATCTGTTTTGATTTCAAAAACTGTTAAAATTTCTTAATTTTGTGAACTAATATTTTTAACGTCTGGAGTTAATCTGCATGCACCCCCTTTGCACATATTGTGATAACGTATGACCTAGTTTTGGCTTTAAATATGACGTCGGCATGCCCTTTGAACCCCTAGCCACACACAAAGACAAAGGCGTTTAAGACAAAATACAGAATTTACTAGAAAATACAGTATTTACTGGACGAGTTTCAGTAAAAATGGTATTTAATACGTGTAAAGATAGGAAGTTTAAAGAAAATACCGTTCTTACTAGTAAATACCGTATTTACTGAAATCGGCCAGTAAATACAGTATTTACTGAATACAGAAATTACTACGACATATATATATATATATATATATATATATATATATACATACATATATATATATATATATATATATATAAATAGCGAAGTCTTATAATTAGTACACTCAAGTAAAAGCTATAATTAGTCCAATTACTAATTCACTTAATTATTACATTAATTCCAATAATTCTACACACTGATCGGGAGCTTATGAATTGGAAGCTACCCTGTTAGCGATTGTCTCATTCTGGTTGTCCTGGAGTAACCAAATCAAGAACCAGAGCTCATAGTGTTTAGATCAGAGAGTAACTACTGCCTAGTCAGATAGAGGTGCATTAGGTTAAATTAGATTGTGGCTCAATTTATTTCTGAAGAGCTTTTGACTGTCAGCTTAGTGTCTGATTTCCAGTTAAACTATTTCACAGGTTTCACCTGTGGTGATTTCTCGCTGAATCAGTAAAACCTGCTTCTATCCAAGAGCAATTTAATACCCAAAAGGACCTCGACCATACTGAGAAGACTGGTTACACAATTGAGGATTTCTGCAATGAAGTTAAGCTTAAGTCAAAGTCTGAAGTCTAAGCTAAACCTGAGCCTAAGCCACGTTAGTCAAGTCAGCTGACCAGATTTAACAACAAATTAAATTTTGGTGTCGTTGGATGGCCCTCAATTTGTAGTATATGTAGTGGCTTTCCTTTTAATTTGTAGTTGTAAGCTTAATGAGAAATCAGCGTTTGAAATTTAATATCTTTATCATATAGAATGTGCGTTTCTTTAGCACATGTGGTGACGCAGTCACGTGACCAAATCTGAGTCACATGTGCTAGAGAAACGCACGTTCTAAATGTTAAAGATATGAAATTTCAAACGTTGATTTCTCATTAACCTTACAGCTACAAATTACAGGGAAACCTACTACATATACTACAAATTGAGTGCTATCCAACGATACCAACATTATAATTTATAGTTAAACCTGGTCAGCTGACTTGACGTACGTGCCTAAGCACGATGGTAAATGCTGGGCAAATGTTCTCAACTTAGACAAGAACCAAAATCTGCACACTCGAATGAATTATGTAGACATTCACTTGAGTATCAGCTGATAACTATAATGTCTAAATTACGAATTTACGAAATCTAATTACGAAATCGAAATATGCACCCACAAAATGTCTACCTAATAATAAAATAGAGGAATTGCGAAAATTAGTCATTTTGACATTAGACATTGTGACAGCAGACATTTTGAGCACTCGACGTTCTTAGTTTATACTTTGCAAACGGACACCTTACATTGAACTAACTTATACACAATCTGTTAGTAAAAGTTGACCAATTAACCTTGAAATATATAATCAACCTGATTATGTAGTTAAGGTTGATTAATTACAAACTATTAAACTAACATTTTTTCACGTACCCCTGACCCTACCTTGTCTTGTACCTTGCCAATTACAAGATAGTGGAACACGTGGAAAAACTTTGTCTTTGAAAGTGTCATTGTAACAGAATGGAAATGGACCCAATATTGGTTTTCCCCCCCCACTAAAGAAAATTAACAAAGTCAAAGCACAGGTGCGGGATGATTTAGGGTTTACTAGAAACCCTCCGATTAGAACAAGTCAAGTTACACGCAAATCCTGACACGGAAGTTTGTTCGACACAAAGATGTTAGCATGGCTGTAAACATGTCATAACTAGTGTTGTGCACCGGTGACAAGCCGGCCGGTGACAGTGTAGCGCTTCTACCAGGGCTGGTGGACCAAGAAGAAACCAAGGACAAGCCCGAACGGGAGGCGTCAGGCACCCTCGTACCCACGAAACCAGGACCTAAAAGAGAGAAAGGAAGAGGGAGGTTCAGCTTTTCACTCACCATTGAAAGTAAAGAATTGGCCCAGCCGGGTTTCGAACCACGGCCTTTCTGACTCCGGAGCAGACATGCTAACCAACTACACCACAGGGCCATTAGCTGAACTCCCGTTACAGGCTTATCAATCTTTCCTATGCCTGTTTCCCTTACAACAGGTTCTGCAGCTTATCGCCTTAGGCTTGCTATAATCTGCCTTGAAAACTGTCAAATATCGTATATTTTTATTGTATTTTAGATAGCGGGCGAAAAATGGCACCGGCCGGCCGGCCGGCCGGTGAGTGCTGGAACACCGGCCGGCCGGCCGGTGAAGGCCGGTGAACCGGTCGGCCCACGAAAAATTGGGCCGGTGAACAACACTAGTCATAAGCATCTGTCATATTCAGTCTTTTCTTGCCACGGGAGCTGTTAAAAGCTTGGCCTGGCAGTTTTTCCCATCTTTTGGTATTCTATGGGCGTCTGCTTCGTCGTCGTCGTCTCAGCCCGAAGGCTATACCAGGACGCTAGCCTTTGCTTGATTCCATCAGTCATAACTAGTATGACTTTCGCTACGTCGCCTCAACGCTGTCACCATAATGGGAGGCTGGAGCAAACATACCAGCTCAGTCTTTCGACTCCGGTAGTAAGACATCCATTAACTGCTCGTACACACAGCAGAGGAGCATAGTATCCTTCGACACTCCAGCGCCGATGAAATGGGATCTCAGGCACTTTAAAGTTGAGCTTCTTGACTTTATAGCATCAGTCAAATGTAAAAATCTTAAACTTTTTATTACTAAATTTTTTAATTTTAAAAACTGAAATTGAATGACTGTCACTGTCGCAGTCAAATGGTACTACTTCAAAAGTAAATCAACCACAACCTTTACAGTGAATAAAGAAGTAATCGGAGTTTGTGCAACTAATTAAAAGTTAAATAACGAAACATTCGGTTACCAATAATTAACTTCTTAATTAGTGCAGACAGAAATGAATCCAAGAAATGTTGGAACAAGGAATAAACTTTAGGATTTCAGAAATACTCCAACTATACCTTTACCGTGTTCAGCATAGAAGGCGTGTATTATGAAAGAGTTAAGTCTAAGCTTGACTGGTAAAAGGCACAGCGTGATATCGCCCAAATCTTTCCGCCCACTTTTAGCTGTAGCTCACTTTTAGTAGAAAGGTGTCTACCTTTTTTCCAAATGTTTATGTTTACCTGTTAATAAAATCTGTTTACTGTTGTATTTGTTTACCATTTCCAGAAGGTTTAGAAAAAATTTTGTAGTATCTAATGCATTAGCTAAAAGAAGCCACATGTTCGACGATTAGGTTGCAGGGACCAAAAGACTCTAAACCAGTGTGGGAGGCTAACTTTGTTGTAAAACTGTAGACTTTACACCGCATAACAAAAGCCCGCTCCCAGAAGCTGCAAATAAGTACATTGCCGACGAACACAGTATGTTAAGACATTTAGCTGCTGAGCGTTCAGAATTATGTACATGGTACTCAGCTGTGGTGGTGGTATGACAGTTTGCAGGGTATGCATGGGTAAGCATCACACTCTTAGTTATTATGTACTCTTGATATTATGAACACAAACACAAAACTGACAGTCAAGCCTCAGCAAGGTGAGCCAGAGAAGCCGATCTATGATTGTTCTATTCCAACATTTATAACTGTCAGAGAATAATTGAATGCCTCGTCCCTTGTTTTGTCAAAAACTGAGAAAATAGTTATTGCAAAAAGTGTTGGTTTTTGGAATGAAAATGCCGCAAATAATTCAAAAACACAAACCCATTATGCAGTAAATTAATGACGCTGCCAACGGTACACATTTATCTTGCAGGCTTTCATTCTTGCCTTTTCCACAATGTTTCTACTGAAAATGGGAATTGGGAAAGATTAAAATTTAAAGACTAAGATTGGTACAGACCTACTACATTGGAAGTTTGCAAACTTCCCTCCAAATTTTGCAGCAAACCATAATTTGAGTTCGAATTCAAACCTCAGCTTGGCTCGATTGTCGCCCAGTGGCTCAAACGGTAGAACGTTGGCCTAGTCAGCCGGGCACATAACGAATGAACGAAACTAAGATGTGTCACTACAGCACCTCCGACAGAAAAAAATTCGGACCTGAGGTGGGGATCGAACCCACTACCTTCGGCTGACTAGGCCAACACTCTACCGATTGAGCCACTCAGGCACAATCAAACCAAGCTTAAGTTTGAATTCGTTCCCAAACTGTAGTAACATTTTAGAGGACGCTTTGTTTTGTTCTTTCTGCTATTTATCCAATGGATAAATTAAGAAAGGTTCAATGAAATCAATTTATCTACAATGGACTGAATTACCTCAACAGCTATGGACTAAGTCATTAGCGAATAGTTCTCCAGGAGGCAGCTCAAATAAATAGAATCCAATTTTTACCGTTTTACCAACAATTTTTGAACGAAACTCAAGAGATACCTAGATAGATCGTCATTATACAAAATTACTGATACCATTTGATATCACACTTCACTTGGCCATTGGAGCCGTAAATTCCCCAGCAGTTGGTTTAATGCCTAAACTGAATTCACTCTTAATGTTATTATATATTTAGGTTACTGCTAACTAATTTAATGTGAGTTAATACCAATCTTAATTTCAATTCTCTCAGATGCCCCAAGTTCCCACTAGAGTGTCATTTAGAGTTACAAGTCTGTCGAAAACATTAACCTCAGCGCTTGTTACCATTTCATCAACTCGGAGCGAAGTTTAATTGTGTAAACCGACTTAACCAAACACAAGAGGAACTTATAATTTGCACTGTATCCCAGGATTACATCTATACGAGATCCAGTATTAAATAAGATTACCCAATGCCATTATATTAATGCGACTAAGGTTCAGCAAACTTGACCAAACCGTTCAGTATAACTTTTTGCTTGTCCAACTCATACTTTTAGCAGAATGTTTGCGCTCAGATCTTGTACGATGGCAGAATCGCTTTGAAATCTATTACTTCAAAGTTATCAGCCGAGAGATGAGTGAAGTAAAAGTGCGTTCCGAGAGCGAGAGAGAGAGAGAGAGAGAGAGCTCAGAAGAAATTGAAATGAAATCTAGTAGATGTTGATGAAATGAAATGAAATATAAATGGAGAAGGTTTTTATGAATGTTTGCTCAGGGGCGGGCAGAAGACCAAAGCCCTTCACACTGGGATGTCAGGTTAAAAGCCAGTATATAAAATAACCTCCCCCCTTTGAAAAGAGGTTGATGATCACGTAGAAAGTGAATAGAGGCATCGCGCAGTGCCCCCACATGCCACGATCTAATAGAAAAGTTATTAAGGATGCTGCAGGCCTAGCATATAGGTGACTGCTGAAAATGAAATGACAATCGAGAAGAGGATGGCTTAGTTAGAACCTAATCTTCACATTTCGTGACGCTCATTTTCATATTGCATTTATTATCTCTGAGGCAGAAAGGGGCTGCCTGTGCACAAAAATCTAATATTATCAACTTTCCAGGGTTCTCTGTAGATATATCTTTCCTATGAACTCCTCTTGATATAATTAAATCATAAACATAGCTGACCTAACCCTATCTAATCAGTTAAGCTGAAACAAAGCCAGATTAAATCTATCCCTGCTAATACCTAGGAGGCCCCTATCTTTCTGATTAAATAATTTTAAGGGCTGGAAAATTGCTCTCCGTAGCAGATAAAATTGAAAAGAGTCAACTGACAAAAATTGCTGTAATGTTGATATGAAGCTAAGAAGATGAGGTTGCAGCTGAATTAGGTTAGACTCCGACAATTAAGATCTCTTGGAGATTTCCTTTAGTTATGACTAGTAAAGGCACAGCAAACCGTGTGGTTTTAGGTAGGGTTTTAGTGGGGGTGTGTAGTAACTGGTAGTGGCTTCTGGGTGACCGGAGCTGACCCAAGCTTAAATTTAAAATTTATTTAAATTCCCCCGGAAACATAGAATTCAAAAATGTGCCTCCGTGCCGCCGTGCAGTAGATGACCCCAGACAAAATCAATGATAGACCCAAGCGTAAAAGGAAAGATTCAACTTTGCATTGATCATTTCCCTCGGCATAATGTTAAATGGAAGTGCTTTGAAACGGCTGCAAGCATTTTTGTTGCATTGGTTAGAGTGTTGTTTAATTATATTGATGTTGTTTCAATTGTGCTTGCTGTAACGAAAATTTTTAGGTAAAATAAGTCACTTTTTATTTCAGTAATATTTGCAGTCTGGATAATCAATTCAATAATTGCAGACATAAAAATTTCCAAAGAGCGATGAGCCATTCGGGAAGTGTCCATCGCTTACAGGGATGGCATGACCAATCGTACATCACAGTTCATGGATCCCAGTAAAAATGCAGTGTCAATCAGCGCAATTTCCATGGATTCAAATATTTCTTGGCCTTGCTGTTCAAGGTCCATCTTTCCGCTGTAAATCCTCCAGGTAACTCTTTTTTACTGTCCAGGGTTCTGATATGCTGGAAAAAAATTGAGGCATTGGCTTCATGTCGATTAAGAGTTTATGTAGTGTCCAAGTTTTTGTCGCAGTGGGGGGTACGACGTCTGAGATCAGCAGCCACGTTGGGAGAAAATAGTTCCACTTTCAATAATTCAATATAGGCCTGCTTTCATGTCGCTACAAAATAAGAATAAAGTTTCATGAACAAAGTACAGAATATTACCTAGAACAAAATAAAAGACATTTTTTATAAGCATCATCAAATATGCCATGTACTAAGATTTGGACAAGGCAGAATCTCTGAGCACGTTTGATAAATCACTCAGTTATTATTAAGGTGCTGGTGCGGGTTCGTGTATGTTTGGGCTTTAAAAGCGCAATTGTCGTTGAAATTTATTCAAATTTGCTACAATTACATTATTTACCCTATAAAACATGTTAGAAAAGTCGCGGCTTGAAAATGTGAGTTTTGGAGAAATTAGCTTTATTCCGCCATAACTTGCCCTGTGACCACCCTACATGGATGAACTTATAGTCATTCGAATCCTCTCACCAAGACCTACAACTTTGCTCTTGAGAGTTTTCTTCGATTCCTTAAGGTTTAAGAGATAACAGCGAAAATTGATTTTCGAGGTCCAAAACCGGCTATTTTTCGAAAAATCAAATATTGCAAGATTTTGACAGCTTCAACAGCTCTGGTCCGTCGGTCAAGTATTGTCCATATTTGTGGTCCTAAAGGACATCTTACGCCCAAAGGAGAGTTCTCTGCGGTATCTCTGCCGGCGCACAGCAGCGAAAATGTGAAATTTTGAAAATCGCAACTAGATTGTTTTGAACACGGATTTCTCTCAACTCATGCAATCAATTAAAAAACGGCTTTACACATCTATTTTTGAGACAATTGCCGAGGGCTATTTTTCATGGTTTTGCATTTTGACTTTCAGTTCGAGAGAAATAAGCGTCCAAACTTGAAAATTTTGACGAAAATCGGAGCAAATTTACGTTTTTCTCAAAATCTTGAGCTTCTTTACTCGTTAAACAATTTCAGAAAAAATAGCCCTCGGGAAGACGTTTCTTTTGAAGCCTGAACTGGTCGCTTTTCGTGAGTTTTCCCACACTTCGAGAAATCCATGTTCAAAAATTGCTTTCATGTTATTGCAAGTCGTTGTTCAAATATTATGTTGTTTAAGCCGAAGAGTTGAAATGAGACAGTTATACTGTACCTAGTTGTAACAAGCACATTCTAAGCTTTAAAATGATATAAAGATTATTGTAGAACTCCAAAAATTGAGCAAATTACAGTCTTTCAAAATTTACTGAAAATACCCGAACCAGCACCTTAAGCGAATCCATGCACAGAATTCTTTGCTTCCTGCTCAGGTAGAACTAAGTTACAGTCTTCTTATACAGAATGTGAGCCACAATATTGTTTTCGGAAATGGCCAGCATTTGTAAGTGCATTAGTAAGTAGTATTTCTGTCCAATTATTGGCACTTACAGATTTTACGTATGTTATCCACGTGATCCAGGTTTCGCTGTCTGTTGTAACATGGTCGTCAATCTGAAAACTCTTTAAATTAAAAGTGGCACCCTTACTATTCGTACGGTGCAATCACTGCTGTTAATATTTTATACTTCGGTACTTTTTTTAAATAAATTTCAATTCATCAATTTTCAAATGCTTAGAATTTGATTAAAGTAGCCGTTAAATCAAATTATTCATGCATTTGAAATACTAAAGTATCAACGAATCTTGTCTCGGTAATTCAGCCTATGAAAACTATACAAATCATTAATGAGTAGGAATATTAGATGATCACAAATCCAATTTGTGGAGGAATCTCTAAAAAGCGTTCGACGTTAGAGGCTTCATCCTAATCATTTTCCATGACCGACCGACCATAGCCTCCACGCATCGGATACTGCTTGCTTGAGTAGCATATTTTTTGCTAATTTCAAATTTCCTGTTAACTTTTAGATTTAGGCTTCGTTATATTTAAGGTGCCATCTTCGTTTTATTGATTTTCAATGGCAGGTCAACTGTGGCAGACGAAATATAAAGCTGAGGATTATATATTTTGTTGACGTTACTATTGCGCTATGCTAAGCTCTAACATGGGTAAATTAATGATGGAACAGAACTAACAGAATGCACCTTGATTTTCAAATTTCATTTTCAGTGGTCACATTTTCTTTTTTTTATCGAAATCCCAGATTCTGTTCGTGGTATTGAATGTCGGTTCTGAAAGAAGTCTCAGCTGACTGCATCGCATTTCTGCTTCTCACTTTTCTGGCCTTAAGGGGGGGGGGCTACGAACGGGTTGGCACGACATCGTCGGAGAGAGCTAGTTTCCCCCCCAACGTTAGCCAATATATAAAAGTAGAAAAGGGTGGGCAATAATATATCGGTGTCCGTTCAACACGTCTAAAGTCAAAACGTCTAACTTTCATAACGTCTACCGACGAAATGTCTAACGACGAAACGTCTAATTTTTCTAAAATTGCGTCACCCGTTCAAAATGTCTAAAATAAATGTAGTTCAATTCTAGAAACTTTAGAACTTATGCTTAAAATTAATAGTATATAATCAGCAATCAGTGAAATCTGTTGCACCATCTTTACAGATTACAGTCAGTAATCAGTATTCAGTAAATAATCAGGAAATTGTTAAAAA
>JASAND010020654.1:0-16308 GCA_030248195.1 Trissonchulus latispiculum | reverse complement strand
GTTACGCATTACAATACCGTGACTTGGTGGTCCCTGGCATAAGCATACGCAACCTCCCTGATGTCGTCGGGGGCGCAATCAACATTTAACCAGGACATCTAAAAGTAAAAAGTGCAACTAAATACCAGACGTAAAGAGATAAATACATAATAGACATAACGTAAACAAAAATCAACATAGACTTTCTTGAACAGTATTAAAAGAACTTTATTTTTGCTTCAACGCAAACACCAAACTGTTTTAGCAATCCTACAAATTTACGTACGTCTGGGATTTTATTCAACATTTCAATTTCATTCAACAACATAAACGTCCATTATTGTTAACAACTAGTTTTCTTTCCAATGTAAACTCCCAACAACAATTTTCCAAATCTACGTACGTCGGGGATTTCATTCAACGTTTCACTCTTATTCTACGTCGTTAGTAAAGTTTGTAACGTCTGGGTTGTAATTCAACAAAAGTGTGGAAAGTTTCCCATGTTTCGCATTTGATGCAGTTGGTAAAGTAATTTAATTTTGACATTGACATTGCAAGATGTATAGGACAAGACCTTCCAGATTGGGATGAAATTATTAAAAACTAGATACAACTGGAAACTTCTACAAACGAAAGCTATTAAAACTGGATAAAACTGGAAATTTGTACAAAGTAAAAAGCACCTCTAGAAGACTGTAGGGGGCTTGTGTAGAAAAAGAAGTAACTGCAATGTTGTTAGAGTACATGCATAATTCTTAATCAGCTCATGCAAGTAAAATAAATTAAACATGCTAGTTGATGGTTTAAAATATAGATTCAAACTAATTCCGGGCCCCTTTCAATTACACTTGTTGTTGACTACCTTAGCTACTTTTTCATTTGTTCTCAAAATTAAAGTCTGACCAAACATTCTTGGAACCGAACTGTGAGCGCTTGTCCTGAGTTAACCTGTAAAGTTAGTCTATATAAAGTAGATATTTTTAGAAACCTCAGGAGAAAGAGAATCCGGTAAAACCATCATATCCGGTCTATATCAGTTTACCGGATGCCAAATCGATAAAAACGCTTCAGATTCGGAAAGAGAACGCTAATTAATTCATACTCTAGCATATTGGTCCTTGGCCCAAGACATCTCCGAAAATCCGGTCGCATGCGGTCTATGTCCGATAACCGGATGTCTAGGTCACAAAAACTGTACAGCAAGATGGGTAGGTCGTGCAGTTTCCTTGATTGACTTTTTAGATTCAGTGGGTGGTCTAAAATAGTCTATATACGAAGTTTTGTCCAATTTAGCGTGATTTATGGTCGTGCCGGTGCGAATGGAACCTGAAAAATCGGTTTTTCCGGTCTGGTGCTCGGAATCGCGGATACAAAATGTTAGTTTTTGGCACAATGACTATTTGGGAGGCTACTTTCATTTTATCGGTGTCAAAGCAATCGAATATCCGGTCGATTTCCGGTTCTGAGCTTTGAAATTTAAGATTTCGTAGGCTTATTACCTCTGTATCCGGTTGGTCCGGAAGTCAAATTATTTCATTGAAATGATATTTCGTCTATTCCTAACAAGCATCAACTTCAAATTACTTCATATCTGCTGTAATTTTTGGATAGCGTTTTAGAAACGTGCTGATTTTGCTTGTTTTTGTCTAATTGTTAAATCGGATATGAGATTTGATCCCATACGCTTAGCTTTGTCGCACGCAATATACCTTATTTTTGAACCATTTTTAAAATGCTATTATTCAAAAATTACAGCAGATATGAAGTAATTTGAAGTTGATGCTTGTTAGGAATAGACGAAATATCATTTCAATGAAATAATTTGACTTCCGGACCAACCGGATACAGAGGTAATAAGCCTACGAAATCTTAAATTTCAAAGCTCAGAACCGGAAATCGACCGGATATTCGATTGCTTTGACACCGGTAAAATGAAAGTAGCCTCCTAAATATTCATTGTGCCAAAAACTAACATTTTGTATCCGCGATTCTGAGCACCAGGCCGGAAAAACCGATTTTCCGGTTTTTTCGCACCGGATACGACCAAAAATCACGCGATTTTGGTCCAAATTGGACAAAACTTCGTATAAGACTAATTTCGACCCGCTGAATCTAAAAATTCAATCAACGAAACTGCACGACCTACCCATCGTGCTGTACAGTTTTTGTGACCTAGACATCCGGTTACCGGACATAGACCGCATGTGACCGGATTTTCGGAGATGTCTTGGGCCAAGGACCAATATGCTAGAGTATGAATTAATTAGCGTTCTCTTTCTGAAACTGAAGCGTTTTTATCGATTTGGCATCCGGTAACCGGATATCGACCGGATATGATGGTTTTACCGGATTCTCTTCCTCCTGAGGTTTCTAAAAATATCTACTTTATATAGACAAACTTCAAAGGTTAACTCAGGACAAGCACTCACTGTTCGGTTCCAAGAATTTTTGGTCAGACTTTAGTCATTCTTGGATTTTGAAGCTGTTGCAACCGCCGCTTTTAAACATCATCCTTGATAACAAAGTAAGTTACAATTTTGTTTGCCACTTTTAGACTTCATTGCATAAACTATTAAATGTTTCACCTTTTTCACCACTGCCCAATATTAAACTAAATCTCTTACGCCTTGTAAGTATTAACGAAAAGTCAGCATTAATATTAAACTATTATTTAAAGTTACTATTATTAACGGTATTGTAAATGAACTTGTTTTATTAATAATGTAACAAAGTGCTTATATTTTAGGGTTACCTCTGTTGCGGACGAGGTTGTTGCCACGCATTCACTGTACAGGAAGCCATTGCTTGAGTTACTTCTTCGGTTCTATGGAATCGATTAAGGAACTCATCCTTCAAACTCTAGCTGTTCCCGAAATACCCTGGCGAAAGGATATCCGGACCCGCTTTCGAATTTTTCATAAATTCGAAGAGCAAATGGGCAACATGGACATCGACGGGGGCCCAACCAACGGTATCCGGGTCGTGGTGGAGAAATGAACCTGCGGGTATCGTGTCATCACAGCATTTCCTGCCGCATGCTGAACAACTGTCAGCAAAGTCCCTATCCTAACTGCCCTCGTAAGGGCAACCTCCTCCATGAAGTTTGGTGGTAGTTATTGTGTGAATTCTACCAGCAAATTTCATCGGTGAGGCGGCCTGTCCCCTTCCCCAATTATACATTTCTATTTTACGGTTTATTATTGACTATATTTTACGACTATCATTTGCGGTTATTTTAAATGAATGGATTTATTATAATATTAATGATTATTTGTACTTATGTGAAACGATTATTTCCATATTTGGCAAGTATGGTGGTGATTTTTTAATTAAAAACCAGACTAAGCTTTTAGACATCATTATGGTAGAGTTTCTTAAGAGTGACTTACTCGTACATGTTTCAAAGAACCTGTCAGATTATTTGAAAATGCCCATTTATTTAAAATTGAATAAAAATTTTAAAAACGTAGCAGGAAAAGTAGATGAGTAACAGTTAAAGATAGAATATAAACTAAAAAATACCTGCGCCGGAAAATAGGAAGAAAGAAAAGATATAAATAGATGGCAGAGGCAATCCTTATTGTAAGAAAGACAATCCTTTACAATATTAATAAAAATGAAATGGGGAAATCAGAAGTCAGAGGTGTAGTCTTGTTTGGCCCAATTCTGATTTGGCCCAACTGTCATTTAAACTGCTAAGCCCCGCCCACTTTACTAAAGAGAGAAAGTCTTACGGTAGAACTTAGCGCGTGTTAATTATTTGTGGTAGGAGGGGGACTGTTCACAAAAATTACAATTTTTCTGTGGAAAATAAAGATTTTTAAATTAAAATTAATTTAATTTAACTGATAGTCTATGTACGCCTATATATATTCACAATAACAATAAAATTAAGTAGAATAAAAATGTAATAGCAAGAATAAATTTATGTTAAAGGTTAAAAAATTATAATTCAATTTTAGACAGCAAACTCTAATATTACACCCATTCTTAAATTTTCTTTTATAAGTTTTATGTAATAGTTTTCTAAATCTATGCGTCCCTTGATTTTTTACAATTTCCGCAAACATAAAATATTCTATTGCAGTTAAAATGCACATGTATGCATGTCTACGTTCTTTTGAATTTAATTGGTCCAGTGATATTGTGTTAAACAACCAATCATTTTTATTGGGCCAATTCAGAGTTGGGCCAAGTCATACCAAACCGAAGTCAGAAGACATGTGCAGGAATTAACCACGTAAAACAGGAATTTAAGAAGAGAGAACATGTGTGGACACACTTTAAAACTATGCGTATGTGGACACATGAGTGCTGAATTTTGAAGAAACACATGAATTTCTGAATTAAACTCACCCGTTAAAGAAAAAGAACTTACAGTGGTCACCCAAAACTGGGATTAAAACTGTCACCCAAAAATTTGAATCATTACATATATTTCCGTTACATTATCATGGGATTCAAAACAGTCACCCAAAAATAGGAATAAAACAGTCACCCACAACTGGGATCAAAATTAAATTAGCACCCAAGAGTTTCACTCATCACTTATATTTTTATTACATTATCATGGGATTGAAAAATGGTCACCCAAAAGTGGGATTAAAAAATAGTCACCCAAAAGTGGGATCAAAAATGTCCCCCAAAGGTGGTATCAAAACAGTCACCCAGAAATAGGGAAAGAAATCGGCACCCAATAAATTTGAATCATTACATATATTTTCGTTACATTGTCATGGGATTCAAAATAGACACCCAAAAGTTGAGATCAAAACAGTCACCCAAAAGTGGGATCAAAATGGCACCCAATGGCTCCCTAATTTGAGATCAAAAATGTCTCCCAAACAGGTCCCAATTGATCTCTCTATTAGTACTCTTGTTTTCAGGCAAATTTCCAATTTCTGCAGTTTCAATTACCAAAATGTAGAAAACTATAGCCTGAGTCAGGCGCCCTGACTTCTTAAATTTGGGATAACAAAATGCTTCTACTGTCCATGTCAACTGCATGGACCAGTGCAGTCGACGAATGCCAGAAAGCACGGGACTATCGGCCGATTGCGCCAAATAGGACTAGCTACTCTGAGAATAAAATTATTCCGGAATAGCTGTTCCTATTCTTATTGTATTCCAATTTTCTGTTGCGCCAAGAGTACATAATGCATAAGAGTATGAGAGCAGTCATATTTTATGTAATGTATTAGAAGCGTGACACATCCTCTGCACGCTAACGGCTGACCCCCCCCCCGCAAATTGGACCCTTCACTTCAAAGAATTTTACGCGCTATGCCTGTGTGTTAAAGCTCGAAGCAGACACAAAATTCGCGTACGTACTGCTTGTTTTCGAGCTTTAACACACAAGCATACAGCGAGTGAGCGTATCCCCGTTTCGACTGGGTACTAATTTGCGGGGGGGTCACTGGGGTCCAATTTGCGGGGGGGATCAGCCGTCAGCAGAGGATGTGTCAGGCTGATAATACATAGAGTATGCCTGCTGTCATACTCTTATGTATTATGTACTCTTGGTCGCACCAAATAAGAATAGGATTTGCTGACCTAATACTATTTGATTCTTAAAATAAAATAAGAATAGGTTTACCTAGTCTTATTTTCCTTAATCCAATCAAACGGTGCTAATCGTCATACTCAACCAATCGGATCATAGCAAGTTTTGTCACGTCATTCTGAATTTATTTCAATTCTTATTCTGATTTTAGCCCTCTTGAGGAGGAGTAGGAATAAGAATTAATAAGGCATTTATTAGCATTTTATTCCTATTTTATTCCGGAATAAGTTTGGTGCAATGCTCTTGCAGTGGATTGCACCAAATCTGAATAGCTATTCTCAGAATAAGTCTAAAATCTGAATAGCTACTCTTATTCTCAAATTATTCAAATTTTGCGTTGCACCAAAATGTGACTATAGCTAATATTTTGTTATTCTCAGAATAAAATCTGAATAACTATTTAGATTTTATACTGATATTCAGCCACGTGACAAAGAACTGACCAGTCCGCTACCAGGAAGATTATACATCCATTCAATGGAATAGCAAGCAACTGGAAAGTTTATTCAAATGTTAATCACAAACATTTTTGCCCTGTTCACACTTACTCAGATTCTTGTTCCAATCCCTAACGCTCGAAACAATTTATTAACATGGCCTTATTTGGTGTATACTTCTATTTGTTTCATTAATTGGTTTAAGCACAGTGAAAGTAATATATAAAGCCGGATTAATCACAAAAATTTTAATTAAAATTCAATGGTCAAGTATTATAACTTTCAAAGGTTCTGCTGCTGCTTCTTTAAACAAAAACACCAAAATTTTTAGGACACGACACCGACACACATTTTTCTGGAACACAGAAACGTCGGAGAAAATATAAAACTACTTACCACTATAAATTCTTTGGAAATAAAGCGCTATTCAGATATTATTCTTACTCCGAGGTTAGAATAAAATCTGAATAACTTGCACTGCTTATTCTGATTTTATTCACAGTTTATTCAGATTTAACTTGGTGCAACGGAATGTGCAGTTATTCTGATTTTATTCATGAATAACTTCAGAATAGCTTATTCAGATTTTATTCACATTTGGTGCAATCCACTGTTAATCTAATCTTATTCTTATTCTTATTCTGATCTTATTTTTATTTGGTGCAATGAAATTCTTGCTATTCCGGTTTTATCCCTGAATAAAATAGGAATAAACTTATTCTAATCTATTTTCTTATTTGGTGCAATCGGCTGTATGAGTTATGACCAGGGAATTTCGGCACTTTGCACTTTTACGCTAAGCAAACGTTAGCTGGCTTACAGTTACAAGAGCAGCTGCCAGTTACGTTAAGCATGGAGGTAACACCCGCCCTTGGAAAGGAGTATACCAACGAGCTGATTCTTTAAGCCAAAGCTATGAGGCACTCAGACCTATATTTAGGGAGCGAAACCGGTTGACACAGCACTGGCAACCTGGGTTGACTTGAGGGGTTTCTCCACATTACCGCCCCACCCGCTAGGGCTGAAATTTTTGAACTTTGACCAATCGAGCTGAAGTTTGGTATTGAAATGTTTTAGACCACGCTGAGTTCACAAATCACGAGTTTTCATTTTTCGCGAAATTCTATTTTGTTCGATTATCAAGGGGACCAAGAGGAACTGAAAACTGTTTGTAGATTGTAATATGGGCTTATGTTGTAATCTTAGCTAATACTGAGCTAACGAAAAACTGAATCGAAAAACAGACGTCAGATTCATGTTCAGCGACCCAGAAAACCACTATATAAAAAGTTTCAGCAAAATCGGAGACAAACATTTTGTGGTTCCCCTTGGTCTCTTCTTGCAAATCGAAAAAACTCTAATTTTGCAATATCAAAAATTTTGCGATATTTGAACCTAGTGTGGTCGAAAACATACCCATACCAAGTTTCAACTAGGTCCGTAAAATTTTAAAGATTTTAGCACTGGGTGGTAATCTGGAAAATGGCCCAACTTGGGTAGGTAGTTTTGATATAACGTATTGGAGTCACTATTTTCACAGAGCCAAAAAATCTTAAGTGTATATAAAATTGTGCAAAAATAATTATATATATTCAAATCATTATATTTATAAGGAAATCTTTTCATGGCCCGCATGCAACTCTGGTTGTGAGGGACAAGGTTATTCTTCGACCTTGCTTTATGCTTAGCGCGTTGTTTCTAACCTGTTTGCAAGCCGGAGTGAGTCCTTTATTTGTCCTTTATTCTGACATACTGGTTCGGTTAGCCCTCAACAGTGGCCCTTTGTCGGACAATGTTTGCATTAAGTCAATGAAAACTCTACCAGATCACCTTCTCTCTCAGATCCGCGTTTGTTTCTACGTGGAGAACTTCAGGGGGTTTTCGTTTCAGGATTTGCGTCAGTGCTGCGTCAGGAATTGCGGTCGCTCGCTGCGTCACAAACTTCGCTTTCCCTGTTAAAACAAACATTATTGTACGGTATTACGGGGTCTGGGGGGGGGGCAGAACCTCACAGAAGTTGAGGAATTTTTCAAATTTAGACTCCCTCAGGAATTATTTTGATTAAAGCACTTTTTCAATATTAATTTACAAGGTTAAATAAGTCATTTTCAGTCATTTCCTTTAAGTCATATACAGTCATTTTCGGAATAAATTGCAGATTAATTTTTTCAATTGTCACAATCTGCAAGATTGAGGGCAGGAACTTTTATTTTAGGACAATGCAATAATTAATACAAACTTGTCGTAGCAAAAGCAATGCAAGGATGCAGTCAGGCTAGGGTATGGACGGACACAGCCACCAGTAAATTTCAGAAATACTACGTTTCCTAACTATTTCTTTCGGTGACCTTTGCACAAAAATTTCTTCTAGTTTGAACAGAAATCTAGCTGCGTCAGGTCAATTTCATTTGTCAAGCCAAAAAGTTTGCGTCATTGCCACAGAGTTGGAAATGGGTCGCGGGTACCAGCGGGTCGTAGGTACCCGCGGGTCGACTTTCAGGTCAGTGGGTACCCGCGGGTTAGAGCGGGTCAAGAGTTATTTTTGTTCACACCATCTTTACGCAATATTTTGGGCTAATTTCACCAGAAAATTAACAATTTATGTTAGAATGTCATTTTTTCGCTAACTTTTGGCTCTTTTTTATGTCTTTCTACCTTATAATATTGCTTTTATGATAAAATTATTTCTTCCAATTCTATCTTGAATCTTCAGCGAAAAATATTTCAGTAATATTTCCCGAACATAGTCATTGTCAATCACGCAAAGCCTTTAATGCTTCTGCATTGACTGACAAACCGTTTGTCCGAAAACAATGTTGACAGCTCACTACAACAGCCTGCAAATCTATCTTTCCGTAAAGAGCGTGAGCTGCTTCCATCTTCCAATAAATAATTAATGTCAAGCTTGAAATTTCGATATTGGTTTAGAGTGATGATTATTCCTAATTTTATTGGTAGGTGCTAATAAAGTGTATGATATAAATAAACTGCAAAAATGGTAGTTTGCTATCATATCCAGGTTAGGAGTGTCCAGTGTAATATAAACACTGCTGCGGTAGTTGTTGCTGAGCTGTAAAAATAAATAAGAATGAACCGAACTTTAACGATATTACTACAAGAAAATAGACTTTCTTCATAAACTTTGCCTAAATACTGATTCTACTAACCGATCATGGTCCCAACACTTTTAATATAGCATAGCATCCTCAGAACTAACGAAAACGTAGATGAAATCTGACGAAGTTAGCTGTGAACGCCAAAGTTTTGTTTGAAAGTTTTAATACATCACTACACTGGCGGATCCAGAATTTCGTGACGGGGGGCCGTAAAATTTTTCCAGGGGGGGTCTGGGGGCGGAGCCCCCCAGAAGTTGAAGAAATTGTTTGTTTTTGCAATAAAATCGGCCTTCGGATCTTTAATTCTTTTTATACTGAAGAACTGAACAAATTTTTGAAAATTCTTGACATTTTTAGGCAAAAATGGTAATTTTTTCCGAAAAATCGGATGCGTTTCCTGCTTTTTCTTCACAAATGCCATAAATATGCAGTTAAAAAGTAGAAAATTCGCGGCGAAGGCGCGAAAGTTTTTGGTTTTTTGCCCTTTTTTCTCTTTCTCTCCTTAATTTTTCCTACCTTCGAATCGCGACGGGGGGATGCCCCCCTGGATCCGCCCCTGCTTCACTATGTACATCTTTAAACCGTTAATTTTGCTCGACGCAAGCTATAGAGTACATAAATAAGCAAAAATGTCCAAATTTAAAAAGTGGGCAAGTGGGTCGACGAAATCTCAGTGGGTCGCGGGTCGTGGGTCACGAGTCCGGGTTTACAGAGCACGGAAATAGATATTTCGTAAGTTTTAGCCATTTACGTCAGCACCTTAAGCTTACAAATTTAGCTCATACGGAGATAACGAAAAGCTGAGTCGAAAAACGGACTTCAGATTCGTATACAACTTTTTAGCAAAATTGATCCCATGAAACTTTTCGGCTTTCCTTGGTGTATACCCCTTTAAGAATCGAAAATCTAAAAATCAAATTTGTCGCCCCTTACGAATCGAAAAAATTCCAAAAATCAAGTTTCACGAAATCGAGCACGCTGAGTTCAAATATCGCAAATTTTTTGGAAGTTAGCACACACTCCTAAATTATGGAATAATTTGGAAAGTATTCAACTTGACAAACGCTCAACGTTTCGGTGACTTCTGTCTGAATTCGTCGGTACCTTAGCTAAATTGTCGATTAGGTTCACGCTTCAATGGTCAGTTGAGTTTGGGCAGAGTTGCGAAGTAGTCGGGGGTTTATGCTGTCGCTTAGGTTCCGTTTTGGGGTTACTGATCCGTTGAATATTTCTTGAATTCTGAGTTATTCTATAATTTTGTTGGCGCTGTAATTTTAATATTCTACAGTTAAAGTTGACGTGAAAATATTCGTTATCTCTTGATTTTGTACTATTGCAAGTCTTGTCTGCTCAGTAGTGAAGAGTGACAGTAAAATCATTTGTTGTTACATATTCTCATTAAGTAGACTTAGGGCATTTTCCATTGGCATCACACACCACACAGTTACCTTGTGATCTAGTCTTATCCTAAATTCTAGATAGACAACTCCTTTTATTCAAGAACAGTACATTTTACTAACATACGTATACTTGAACTTCACAAAACATAGCCATACCAAATTTCAGCTCATTTGGTCAAGTTTTGAAGAATCTGGGACAGGGGGGGGCTGAAAAGATCCCATCATCAAAACACCATGGCAGAACTTGGAACCTTTTGATTAGTGATGTGGATCGGATCAGATCGACAGCCAAAATCACCTACCGATCCGATCCGTCAATTGGCCGGCGATCCGATCCGATCCGACCATAATTTTAATTTTCAATTGTAGACACTAAGATTGCTATATATATATACCTTCTAGGGATCGACCGGATATCCGGATCCGGAGCCGGCCGGATATTGCAGATCCGGATCCGGATCAGGATCCGGCAGCAAACCCATCCGGATCTGGATCTTTTTTACGTTTAACCAACCAAAGAAAATTTGTTGCCGAAACTAACAAATAAATGCCAGAATTGCTCAAAATTAATTTCTGGAAGCTATTTTTGGTGCAATGAGTCTGGCATTTACTGGGGGCTGCCGCCCCCAGACCCCCTTGCTTCTTTATCTTCGACTAAACTTGATTGTTCAGATGATTTTAATAATTCGTCAACTACGCTACATAATGCTTTATAATATTTTATGTTAAATTAATTTCCCCTTAAATATATAATTACATTTTTATAAACCCTTTATTTCCCATATCCCAACTTTATTCTTTATAAACCATTTCCTTGCGAATCCAAAACTCCAAAGGAAAATTGCTGTGGAATATAAAGGGTGTTTACTAAAGGGTGTGGTTTTATAAAGGGTGTGGAAACTTGCATAGCTCCATTGTAATTTTTCGTTACTTGTAAGTAAAATAAATCATTAAATTCTAAAGTTTTATATAGGGGCTGCCATTTCGAAAATACGACAGCAAAGCATAACCAAGACTGACTGCTGTCATTCTAATGATTTTGTCTTGGTGCTTCAAGTTCCGTACCTGTTTCGGTGTGAACGTTTTTGGCTTCTGTTGATGCTGCTAGGAATTGTATATACCGCTAGAAACAATCACTTAAATCGTTAACTTTAATTTCTTTAGCATCTATGTTTTTCGCGAAACATCTGCGAGTTTTTACTGGCTGGCTAAATCAATGATTTGAGTTTTTGCATGAAGGATTTTCCTGCTTTTAAAATCGTTCTAACTTGTTTAATCTTATTCGTTCACTGTTAAAAATTAAATTAATAAGATTCATTAGTATATAATCTTTGAATTACTAAAAAAGATTTTTGTGAGTTCCGCAGAAATTTTGGAAGACTACGCAAAAGTTCGCAAAAAGTTCCCACGAAAAACACAGAGCAGCATTACTTTTACTTGTGTTTTCTCCATTACTCACTGTTTACCTACGCGGATTTATTTGAAAATTTTTGCTGTAAAATGCTTCTGTCTAGTTGACATGAAACTTTCGTTTGGATGCCATACGAAAATTTGTTTCTTTCAAGTTATAATAGATAATAAATGCCTGTTACATTAAAGTCATTTGCAGCATTATATAAAACAAGGTGGAATAGCTGAAATTTGTTAAATAAATTTGCTCACAGCACTAGAACCATTATCGAAACAATAAGAAGCCCCATAATACGCTTTAACATATCCAAGAAAAATTTTAAAAATTTACATGTATTTCGATAGCTGGATTCGGATCCGGATCCGGCCGGATCCAAACTAGATCCGGATCCGGCAAAATTTTGGATCCGGTCGATCCCTAATACCTTCCCATTTCCCAGTATTTTACAAAGCACATGATCAAACTGCGCATCTTAATCTTATTTAAAACTTTTTTAAAACTTCAGCTACAGAAAGATGTGCGTACACCTTGGAAGAATAACGATCTGCTTTGTTTAAGATCAAGTGAGAACTATAAAAAAGATAAAACAAAGTGGAAAAACTAGGGTAAAACCAAAAAAGGTGCGTACAAACTTTGGTCTTAATTGCTAGCTTAATTTTTTATATTTTAATAGTTATATATTTAGATAAGCAATGTATGTATAATTGGAGGATTTACCTCCGGAAGGGGCTCCACGGTTGTCGTCGTTACCAACCCCACGAAACATCAACAGGATGACCAATGAGAACCAGCGTTGCAGAAGGAACATAATCCTGTAAATAAGCAGACAGCAGTTGAATAAGTATGTTCTAAATAAGTACAATATATTACTGTACATGTGCACAGATATGACATATTACGTTGTTGAATGAAGGTTGGGGTGGGATTGTTGGATTAGGTGGAGGTGGATAACAAACAGGTAGGATGGGACCAGCACCCTCCACAGTTACCCCTAACTTTTAACTATGTTGGTAGGGGCCCGGAATTTGCTGCATAAACCAGAATTTAACCAATGTGTTAGGGTGCAAGTCGACCAGGGCAAGGTGCTCGATTAGCAACATGTAAGCTTTAAGTTTTCTTCTGGCAATTGCCCCTCGCGTCCTTGCCCATGACCGTCGCCCACAGCTCCGGAGCTGCGAGGGGCACGACGGTGGTCGGCAGCCCAACCAAACCTATAATTAAAATAAACTGTTAACTTGGTTGTGACTCAACGTTAATCCATATTTTGATTCAAATTCGTTGCTATTAGTAAAGTTGAAAATAATTTCTTTTAATTTTGTTTTAGTGTAACCTTTACTATAGTACGACCAAAAAATGTGTGTACAAAATTCGACCATTTATAGCAGATTAACCTTTAGAGTAAACCCCAACAATGTATATATTTTCAGAATCCTCAGGAACTCGAGATTTCGAAAATCCGGAAAATTCCGGAATTCCGGGTTTCATTCACGGAAAATCTAAAATTTTTAGTTTTTCGCCAAATTTTTATCGCAATCAAAATCTTGTTTTCACGATCGAATAGAGCTGGTCTCGCTGCATATTTTTGCTCTTACAAGTTTTTCACGAAAATGCACCCAGTTTCCGGAATTCCGGGTTTTCAAAATTTCCGGATTTTAAAAATTTTCTCCAATACCCACAATATGGGTATTGTTCGAAAGCTCGTATCGAGCTGAACAACTTTTGTAATAGAATAAACTCTTGAAAATGCAGACATTTCCCGGAATTCGAGAAAACCGGATTTTCCGGATTTTAAAATTTTCTCCAATACCCCACAATATGGGTATCATTCGAAAGCTCTTGATGAGCTGAACAAATCTTGTAATAGAAGCAACTCGCAGAAATAAGCCCAGTTCTCGGAATTCGCTAAAACCTTCTAAGCTAGAGTGAAATCCGGAATTCGTGAATTTCGGCAGTTTGGTGCATTTTCAGACATTGGTTCTATCACAAGATTTGTTCAGCTCGTCAAGAGCTTTCGAATGATACCCATATTGTGGGGTATTGGAGAAAAGTTTTAAAATCCGAAAAATCCCGGAAAATCCGGTTTTCTCGAATTCCGGGAAATGTGTGCATTTTAAAGAGTTCATTCTATTACAAAAGTTGTTCAGCTTGATAAGAGCTTTCGAACGATACCATCTTGTAGGTTTTGGAGAAAATTTTTAAAATCCGGAAATTTTGAAAACCCGGAATTCCGGAAACTGGGTGCATTTTCGTGAAAGACTTGTAAGAGCAAAAATATGCAGCGAGACCAGCTCTATGCGATCGTGAAAACAAAATTTTAATTGCGATAAAAATTTGGCGAAAAACTAAAAATTTTAGATTTTTCGTGAATGAAACCCGGAATTCCGGAATTTTCCGTATTTTCGAAATCTTGAGTTTCTGAGG
The DNA here is from genome assembly GCA_030248195.1 of Trissonchulus latispiculum. Taxonomy (NCBI): domain Eukaryota; kingdom Metazoa; phylum Nematoda; class Enoplea; order Enoplida; family Ironidae; genus Trissonchulus; species Trissonchulus latispiculum. The sequence continues at coordinate 1,981 of JASAND010020654.1, read as the reverse complement.
ATTCTAAAAATATATACATTGTTGGGGTTTACTCCAAAGGTTAAACTGCTATAAACGGTCGAAGTTTGTACACACAATTTTTGGTCGTACTATAGTGATATTACTCAAAAGTAGACAGATCCTGTCTTTGAAGTCACAAAAATTTTTACAGCAAACTAAAAATCTCCTGAGTTCATTTTTGCTACGAAATAGCCGCATTGGGAGGATATGTTTCCTCTTAGATCTGGCATGTATGTGACTTCAAAGTCAAAATCATCCCTTTTGTCGTACAATTTGTAGTTGAAGTGTCCATTCTCAATTTTTATGCTCAAATCTAAAACATCAGCTTCTGTGTTGTTTTGATTTACTTGCTTTAAAGTTAAACTACTGGGGTATATATCTTTGTGTACTCTTTTGAACGTTCCTCTGTCATTGAATGTCGTAATGTCATCCATGTATCTGTACATTGCTTCTAAATCACTAATAACCTCGTAATCCCGAGCGTTTAACTTTTTCTTAATATAATCTAACTCGTAACCGGACAGTAGCAAGTCCGCTATATATGGAGCTGCGTTAGTTCCCATAGGAACTCCGATATTTTGCTTTACTTTACTTTACTTTACTTTCTTTCCGATGGTGAAAAATGTGTTTTCCACTATCCATTTTAACATATCTAATACCCTTTGTTGGTTAAATGCTCCTGGATTGTTAGCACTGCACCAGAACGCTGCTTTCCTGTTTCCTGTTATAAAATGTGTATCATTCCTAAACGCCAACTTAATTAGTGAACCAACTGTCGTTAAAATGTCCTTATGTTCTATGTTTGTGTACAGTTGTCCAAAATCGTAAGTGTCGACCGATCTAGCTGAGCCTTTACGTGACATATTAACTATATCTTTAACAATATTCTTAGAGTTGTTGATTGCCCAGTACAGCTTCACACCCCCGTGGTTCCTCTCTATTGCCCTACAATAGTTTTCAGTGCGTTGTTGAACCCTCTTAAGGTGCTGGTATCGTTTTGTGCAGTGCTTTTGTGGGTATTTTTTGAAACGCCATAAGTTTCGCAATTTTGTGAGTTGGGAAGAGCTTTATACATCATTTTAAAGCTTATAATCTGTAGATTCTCATAAAAGTACGAAACTAGTAAAAATCCGCAAAAAATAGCGAAACTTTTCTGACATACTGACATCTGACAGGCTGAGTATGGACCAAAAATTTTTGAACAGCGATTTCTCAAAACTGTGGAATCAGCCAAAATTTTTTCTTGTGCTGTCCTATAAAGAACATGTGGACCGAGGGACATTTTTTTGGATTTGGCTTAGCAGGTTTTAACGGTCAAGAAAATCCATTAAATGTGCGGTGACACGAAATTTCGCAACTTTGCATTGAGTTTTCTCGCAACTGGAGATGTTTTAGCTCAAACGAAGAAAAATGTCCCTCCGCAATAGTGCGAATTCTCATTTAGCCAAAAATCACGCGAATCCATTGGGTAGTTTTTGAGAAATCGATGTTCAAAACAAAATAATCGCAGTTTTGCCAAAATGGTTTTTCGACCAAATCTCTAGCTTAGAGCAACAAGCCCGGCTAATATTCATTGATAAAATGTGCAATGAGACTGTGTATCGATTGAGTATAAATAAACCAAAATTGTCCGTACGATTTGGCAGTAATTTACAAAAAACTGATTTCCTCAAAAACGGCCATTTTTGGACCCCAAAAATCGTTTTTTGCTTATACTGACTTAACCACAAGAGATAGCTCAAAAGTTGTAAAAGCAAAAATGTTCATTCTTGTGCCCTCTTTCCAGCCATACCAACCAATCTGGTGTCTCGACTATGTGCTGAGAGAATAATGGCAAAAACCAAAAATTTCCTATCTTTGCACCTAAAAATGCAGGACTGGTCCCAGAATGTTAAAGAGCACCGAAATAGTATATTTGGAAAGTTTCATCTACTTTCATAAAGAATTAAAGCCTATAGGGTCAAATTTACACAAAACGATA
>JASAND010020653.1:0-17674 GCA_030248195.1 Trissonchulus latispiculum | reverse complement strand
GTACTTCGTTCAGTTACGTATTACTCCGGTGCTGGGTCGAAAATGAAAATTTTCAAAAGTGGTCACAAATTTGGTACCAAATAGAAAGCCTCATGTGAGCTGAGCAACTTTTGTCATAAAAGTGCATGCTCACAGTGGCTGTAGAGTGCTGTGGTGGGGTAGGGGTGGGAGGAAAACTAAGCTTCTATCATAGAACCACTTACCCTAACTTGCTGTAGTGCGGTCTGGTGTGAGGGGTGTCAGGGTGGAACTGAGCCAATTTGCCATAGAACCACACACGTGAGTCAGAGTATTTAATGCATATATAATGCTTAATGATTGTTTAACGCTTTATGTCAACGACATGTAAAAAGTGGATAAACAAGAAATAAAAATGCTAAAGAGCAAAGAAAGGAATATGAGTCAACATGGAACATGTAAAGTAAACATCATTGTCAGTTTGTAAATTAAGAATAAGACAAGCATGTAAAATGCTAATATAAGAGTCTGGTGAGGTTGGAAAGTGCAGAAGACAAGTTTGTACACGCACCAATGTCATGAGTGCATGCCAAAATAGACTCATATTGGCATGCCGCAAAAAACAATAATGCATGCATCCATTGCGGAATTCTAACGGATATATTTCTACCCAGGAGTTAAGACGAATAAGTAGCATTATTGACGTCACATGGATATCCCAACCATGGTCAACATTGTCAACTTTTCTCCTTAGGAAACTGTTAAACCGCTGTTAGTCAACAATGCGCCGACGGACGGATATATATGACATTTTTAATAAGCGTTTGTATAACTCATGTATTCAGAGACTCAAAGTTAAATCAGATGTTAACTTTCGTGACAATACACGTATATACGTGCGCACTAGCGTAGATACGGGGCGGGCGGGGCGGGCGGCCGCCCTTTCCTGAAATAATGGCTTTGCCCCCCCTGAAAATTTGGGCAAATGAAAAATTTTACGCTCGCGCGGAGCGCGGGCGATTAATGTGATTAGAAACATGCACAAATTGTACATTAATGCTTCAAAATAGCTCAACATTGATGCATTTTCTACACCATTAAAAAATTTTTGCGCCTTCGGCGCGAATTTTGGCTATTTACATTATCAAAATTATTATTTTTCATTGGGGTTATTTGCTAACGAATGTTTGTATATATAACTACTTGCTTTGCAGTTTTGCTGTTAAATATCTGCGTTATTCCCAACATCTCAGCTTCGGTATAATTGGTTGATATAATCAGGATACGCAGTTCTTAATGGGAGCATCCTAATAGTTTGAGTTTTCGGACAAGACAGTAAACGTAGAAAATAGACCAAATATATAAAGGTGCGAAATGTTGTTAGACAATTGATAAATCATTGTAAAGAATTAAATGTTTCAATAGCGTACAATGGCGAACTTTAAAAATTTTCTCAACTTCTGTGGGGGCTCCGCCCCCAGACCCCCCGCTTTGGGACTTGTGTACCTATTATAATTAGACCTCTGCTAGTTTGCTTTACTTTACCTTAGTTTACCTGCTTTGTAGTTCTGTTATTAACTGCATTATTCCAAACATGATCTGCCTTCAACGACGGATAATGGATATGCTTAGAATACCCTGTTCCAAATGGGAGCATCTTAGTCTTAGTTTTCGTACGGAATTGTGGAAGTCAAAAATTTAAATAGGTAGCAAATTAAACTACAAAATTTAGTTTAGAGGAACTGATAATATACAATGCAAAGAATTCAATGTTTCAGCAGCGTTTTAACGGCAAAATTTAAAAATTTTCTCAACTTCCTGAGGGGCTCCGCCCCACGGAGCCCCGCTTTTGGGTTTGTGCGTGCCGCTTTCGGTTACAACAGCATTAAGCTATATATATATATATATATATGTACTGAACTAGAAAACATATTAACAGGTAAAGTAAAGCAAACTAGCAGAGGTCTAATTATAATAGGTACACAAGTCCCGTGCGGGGTCTGGGGGGCGGAGCCTACAGAAGTTGAAAATTTTTAAATTCGCCATTAAACGCTATTGAAACATTTAATTCTTTAAAATGGTTTATCAATTGTCTAACAACATTTCGCACCTTTATATATTTGCTATTTTCTACGTTTACTGTCTTGTCTGAAAACTCAAACTATTAGGATGCTCCCATTAAGAACTGCGTATCCTGATCATATCAACCAATTATGCCGAAGCTGAGATGTTGGGAATAACGCAGATATTTAACAGCAAAACTGCAAAACAGCTTTGAAAAGTTATATAACAAACATTCGTTAGCATGCTTAATGAAAAATAATAATTTTGATAATGTAAATAGCCAAAATTCGCGCCGATGGCGCAAAAATTTTTTAATGGTGTAGAAAATGCGGCAATGTTGAGCTATTTTTGAAGCATTAATGTACAATTTGGGCATGTTTCTAATCCACATTAAGCGCGCGCTCCGCGCGGCAAAATAAAAATTTTCGTTTGCCCAAGTTTTCAGAGAAAAAACCATTATTTCGGGGAGGGCGACCGCGCGCCCAGCTCGCCACTTATAATACGCTAGTGCACACTATATACGTGTATTGTCACGAAAGTTAACATCTGATTTGAGTCTCTGAATACATGAGTTATACAAACGCTTATTAAAAATGTCATACCTTGACAGTTTAACAGTTTCCTAAGGAGAAAAGTTGACAATGTTGCATATGGTTGGGATATCCATGTGACGTCAATAATGCTACTGATTCGTCTTAACTCCTGGGTTGAAAATATATCCGTTAGAATTCCGCAATGGATGCATGCATTATTGTTTTTTACGGCATGCCAATATGAGTCTATTTGAGCATGCACTCATATTGGTGCGTGTACAAACTTGTCTTCTGGAATTTCCAACTTTCACCAGACTCATCTTAGCATTTTACATGCTTGTCTTATTCTTAATTTACAACCGACAATATTTAGCATTTGACATGTTCCATGTTGACTCATATTCCTTTCTTTTGTCTTTAGCAATTTTATTTCTTGTTTAATCCACGTCTTTACATGTCGTTGATATAAAAGCGTTGACAAACAATCATTGAGCGTTATATATGCATTAAATACTCTGACTCACGTGTGTGGTTCTATGGCAAATTGGCTCAGTTCCACCCCTGCTACCTCACACTTGGGTGTGCACCACATGCAAGTTGTGGGAAGTGGTTCTATGTTAGAAGCTTAGTTTCTTCCTCCCACCCCTACCCCACCACAGGACTCTAGCAGCCACTGTGAGCATGCACTTTTATGAAGAGTTGCTCAGCTCACACGAGGCTTTCATTTGGTACTCAAATTTGTGACCACTTTTGAAAATTTTCATTTTCGACCCAAAATCGCCCAAGACCCCACCTCTACCGCAGCACAGCATTCTACAGCCATTTTGAGCATGCACTTTTATGAGAAAAGTTGCTCAGCTCACTTAGGGATTTCATTTGGTATAAGTTATATACCAAATGTGACCACTTTGATAATTTCCATTTCGACCCAAAATCGCCTAAGACCCCCATCCTCTACCCCCAGCACAGCACTCTATAGCTACTTTGAGCATGCACTTTTATGAGAAAAGGTGCTCAGCTCACTTGTGGCTTTCATTTGGTACCAAATTTGACCACTTTTGAAAAATTTTAGTTTTGACCCAAAATCGCCTAAGTCCCCACCCCCACCTCACCACAGCACTCTACAGCCACTTTGAGCATGCAGTTCTATGACAAAAGTTGCTCAGCTCGCTTAGGGCTTTCATTTGGTACCAAATTTGACCACTTTTGAAAAATTTTAGTTTTGACCCAAAATCGCCAAGTCCCCACCCCCCCCCACCACAGCACTCTACAGCCACTTTGAGCATGGAGTTCGTTGACAAAAGGTGCTCAGCTCGCTTAGGGCTTTCATTTGGTACCAAATTTGACCACTTTTGAAAAATTTTAGTTTTGACCCAAAATCGCCTAAATCCCCACCCCTGGGCTTATTCTAGTGGGGGGGGGGGTGGGGGGGGCCCCCCCATAAACACCCTCCCCCCAAAAAATCGTTACCCCCCCCCCAAAAAATCCCCCCCCCCAAAAAAGTGGGTGCCTTTTGGGTACCAACTTTTTGCCCTGAAAAAATCGCTCAGAAGGCCAAATTTTTCAAAAATTTTCCGGCTTCGCCGGAGATTTTTACTCAATTTTGCCCTTTTCAACACTAAATCTGCTTATTTTTGTTATGAAAATCAACTTTTATAGTATATGCCAGAAAAATAGCAATATTTTTAGCATATTTTTCGAAAAATTTTCGCCCCCCCCCCAAATTCCTTGCCCCTCGGACCTTTGGGGGGCCCCCCCAAGAAGCCCCCCCCCAAGAAAAAAACCCTAGAAAAAGCCCCACACCCCACCCCACCACAGCACGCAACAGCCACACAGCGCACGCCGGGCAATGACAAAAGTTGCTCAGCTCGCTTAGGGCTTTCATTTGGTACCAAATTTGACCACTTTTTGAAAAATTTTTGTTTTGACCCACAATCTCCTATGTCCCCACCCCACCCCACCACAGCACTCTACAGCCACTCTGAGCACGCAGTTCTATGACAAAAGTTGCTCAGCTCGCTTAGGGCTTTCATTTGGTACCAAATTTGACCACTTTTGAAAATTTTCATTTTTGACCACATGACCTCCCACCTACCTGACGCTCCAGATAGCAAAGTGGAACCAGCTCAGCAAGATGGGTGGGTCCGACGGCAAAAGAGATGCCAGGAATGAGCTGGGGCGAACCAGAAAACCCCTATAGACAAAGTTTTGAGAGGCTAAGTACAGTCGGTGTTCCCGGAAGTCAGTACTGACCGGACTCAGACGGCAAATTGGAACCAGCCCAGCAAGATGGGTGGGTCGGACGGCAAAATGGAGACGGGAATAAGCATGGCGCACAAGATAACCCCTATAGACACAGTTGAGAGGCCAAGTAAAGCCTACTATGGACCTCCCGGAAGCGGTTACCTGTAAAGAGATTTAAAGGGGCAAATTTCTATTATAAAATCATTACAAAATTCTCTATTTAAAACATATATACTAAAACATTCACATAGTAAAACTTTAAAAAACCTTTTAATTTTTGTTCCAATTCCATGTTATTGCATTAACTGTTAACTCAACTGTAACTATGTACTTTACTACTGTAACCCATAAAAATTACGTAACAGTGCAACGGCTGCTATTGCAGCCTATACTACGTATTATAATGCTTACGTAACTCTTATTTTAAATTGCTGTTGTTGTAACCTATATTATAATGATTACGTACGTGTAATTTGAAATTAACTATGTGGCCAATTTGCTGTCATAATTGTAATTAAATGTCAACATTAACAATGGTTGCCTAACTTTTATATTACAAGTGACGCACTTCTTTTCGTCGACAAACGCCACAGTTAAACCTTCGAAATTTCATCTCTAATTTAATCCACTTCTAATCACCCCCTGAAGAGATTTAGTTGACTATAAAAGGAAGTGCAATTTCGCACTATAGGAGTTGACTGATGAATAAAGTCATACTTATTCTGACTTCTCCCTCATTTTGGCTAATCTACGAATTTGGCCATCTTGAATTTCCAGTCAACACTAGTTTTGATTAATCGAAGATTAAAGATAGACCCTAATTATTTGTTTAGCCAAAATTAGTTGATTAACCAAAATTATTTGTTTAGCCCAAATTCTTTGTTTAGCCGAAATTAGTTGATCTAACCGAAATAGATGTTGTCTGGAAATTCAAGATAAACCGAAATTCATGGTTTAGCCAAAGTGAGAGAAAGAAGTCAGAATGACTTTAGCTTTATTCATCAGACAACTCTGTAAAGTACGGAATTGCACTTCCTTTTATAGTCGACTAATTCCCTTTAGGGTGTGATTAGAAGTGGGTTAAATTTGAGATGAATTTGAGAAAGTTTGAATGTGGGTTTTGTCGACTACGCGAAGAAGTGCGTCATTTGTAAGAACAAGATTACGTAATCACTGTACATTACTCTTGACATTAATTACAATTATGACAGCAAACTGGCCGCATAGTTTGTTTCAAAGTACACGTACGTAATCATTATAATATAGGTTATAATAACAGTAATTTAAAAATAAGGTTTGCGTAAGCATTATAATATGTAATGTAGGTTACAAATTACAATAGCAACAGTTGCACTGTTACGTAATCTATATAGGTTACAGTAGTAAAGCACATAGTTACAGTTGAGTTAACAGTTAATACAATAACATGGAATTGTAACAGAAAAGGGTTTTTAAAGTTTTAAGATGTGGATGTTTTAGTATATATGTTTTAAATAGAGAATTTTGTAATGATTTTTATAATAGAAATTTGCCCCTTTTTGACCCTTTACAGGTAACCGCTTCCGGGAGGTCCATAGTAGGCTTTACTTGGCCTCTCAACTTTGTCTATAGGGGTTATCTTGTGCGCCATGCTTATTCCCGTCTCCATTTTGCCGTCCGACCCACCCATCTTGCTGGGCTGGTTCCAATTTGCCGTCTGGAGGGTCCGGTCAGTACCGACTTCCGGGAACACCGACTGTACTTAGCCTCTCAAAACTTTGTCTATAGGGGTTTTCTGGTTCGCCCAGCTCATTCCTGGCATCTCTTTTGCCGTCGGACCCACCCATCTTGCTGAGCTGGTTCCACTTTGCCATCTGGAGCGTCAGGTCGGTGGGAGGTCATGTGGTCAAAAATGAAAATTTTCAAAAGTGGTCAAATTTGGTACCAAATGAAAGCCCTAAGCGAGCTGAGCAACTTTTGTCATAGAACTGCGTGCTCAGAGTGGCTGTAGAGTGCTGTGGTGGGGTGGGGTGGGGACTTAGGCGATTTTGGGTCAAAACTAAAATTTTTCAAAAGTGGTCAAATTTGGTACCAAATGAAAGCCCTAAGCGAGCTGAGCAACTTTTGTCATAGAACTGCGTGCGCAGAGTGGCTGTAGAGTGCTGTGGTGGGGTGGGGTGCTGGGCTTATTCTAGGGATTTTTTCTTGGGGGGGGGCTTCTTGGGGGGGCCCCCCAAAGGTCCGAGGGGCAAGGAATTTTGGGGGGGGGCGAAAATTTTTCGAAAAATATGCTAAAAATAGCGCTATTTTTCTGGCATATACTATAAAAGTTGATTTTCATAACAAAAATAAGCAGATTTAGTGTTGAAAAGGGCAAAAATTGAGTAAAAATCTCCGGCGAAGCCGGAAAATTTTTGAAAATTTGGCCTTCTGAGCGATTTTTTCAGGGCAAAAGTTGGTACCAAAAGGGGCACCCACTTTTTTGGGGGGGGGGGCGTGTTTGTGGGGGGGGGACCGATTTTTGGGGGGGAAGGGTGTTTATGGGGGGGGCCCCCCCCCCCCCCCCCCCACTAGAATAAGCCCAGGGGTGGGGATTTAGGCGATTTTGGGTCAAAACTAAAATTTTTCAAAAGTGGTCAAATTTGGTACCAAATGAAAGCCCTAAGCGAGCTGAGCAACTTTTGTCATAGAACTGCATGCTCAAAGTGGCTGTAGAGTGCTGTGGTGGGGTGGGGTGGGGACTTAGGCGATTTTGGGTCAAAACTAAAATTTTTCAAAAGTGGTCAAATTTGGTACCAAATGAAAGCCCTAAGCGAGCTGAGCAACTTTTGTCATAGAACTGCATGCTCAAAGTGGCTGTAGAGGGCTGTGGTGAGGTGGGGTGGGGACTTAGGCGATTTTGGGTCAAAACTAAAATTTTTCAAAAGTGGTCAAATTTGGTACCAAATGAAAGCCACAAGTGAGCTGAGCACCTTTTCTCATAAAAGTGCATGCTCAAAGTAGCTATAGAGTGCTGTGCTGGGGTATGGATGGGGGTCTTAGGCGATTTTGGGTCGAAAATGAAAATTATCAAAAGTGGTCACATTTGGTATATATATACCAAATGAAATCCCCAAGTGAGCTGAGCAACTTTTCTCATAAAAGTGCATGCTCAAAATGGCTGTAGAATGCTGTGCTGCGGTAGAGGTGGGGTCTTAGGCGATTTTGGGTCGAAAATGAAAATTTTCAAAAGTGGTCACAAATTTGGTACCAAATGAAAGCCTCATGTGAGCTGAGCAACTTTTGTCATAAAAGTGCATGCTCACAGTGGCTGTAGAGTGCTGTGGTGGGGTAGGGGTGGGAGGAAAACTAAGCTTCTATCATAGAACCACTTACCCTAACTTGCTGTGGTGCGGTCTGGTGTGAGGGGTGTCAGGGTGGAACTGAGCCAATTTGCCATAGAACCACACACGTGAGTCAGAGTATTTAATGCATATATAATGCTTAATGATTGTTTAACGCTTTTATGTCAACGACATGTAAAAAGTGGATAAACAAGAAATAAAAATGCTAAAGAGCAAAGAAAGGAATATGAGTCAACATGGAACATGTAAAATGCTAAATATTGTCGGTTGTAAATTAAGAATAAGACAAGCATGTAAAATGCTAATATGAGTCTGGTGAGGTTGGAAAGTGCAGAAGACAAGTTTGTACACGCACCAATATGAGTGCATGCCAAATAGACTCATATTGGCATGCCGTAAAAAACAATAATGCATGCATCCATTGCGGAATTCTAACGGATATATTTCTACCCAGGAGTTAAGACGAATAAGTAGCATTATTGACGTCACATGGATATCCCAACCATGGTCAACATTGTCAACTTTTCTCCTTAGGAAACTGTTAAACCGCTGTTAGTCAACAATGCGCCGACGGACGGATATATATGACATTTTTAATAAGCGTTTGTATAACTCATGTATTCAGAGACTCAAAGTTAAATCAGATGTTAACTTTCGTGACAATACACGTATATACGTGCGCACTAGCGTAGATACGGGGCGGGCGGGGCGGGCGGCCGCCCTCCCCGAAATAATGGCTTTGCCCCCCTGAAAATTTGGGCAAATGAAAAATTTTACGCCCGCGCGGAGCGCGGGCGTTTAATGTGATTAGAAACATGCACAAATTGTACATTAATGCTTCAAAATAGCTCAACATTGATGCATTTTCTACACCATTAAAAAATTTTTGCGCCTTCGGCGCGAATTTTGGCTATTTACATTATCAAAATTATTATTTTTCATTAAGCATGCTAACGAATGTTTGTATATATAACTACTTGCTTTGCAGTTTTGCTGTTAAATATCTGCGTTATTCCCAACATCTCAGCTTCGGCATAATTGGTTGATATAATCAGGATACGCAGTTCTTAATGGGAGCATCCTAATAGTTTGAGTTTTCGGACAAGACAGTAAACGTAGAAAATAGCAAATATATAAAGGTGCGAAATGTTGTTAGACAATTGATAAATCATTGTAAAGAATTAAATGTTTCAATAGCGTTTAATGGCGAACTTTAAAAATTTTCTCAACTTCTGGGGGGTCCGCCCCCCAGACCCCCCGTTTGGGACTTGTGTACCTATTATAATTAGACCTCTGCTAGTTTGCTTTACTTTACCTTAGTTTACCTGCTTTGTAGTTCTGTTATTAACTGCATTATTCCAAACATGATCTGCCTTCAACGACGGATAATGGATATGCTTAGAATACCCTGTTCCAAATGGGAGCATCTTAGTCTTAGTTTTCGTACGGAATTGTGGAAGTCAAAAATTTAAATAGGTAGCAAATTAAACTACAAAATTTAGTTTGGGAACTGATAATATACAATGCAAAGAATTCAATGTTTCAGCAGCGTTTTAACGGCAAAATTTAAAAATTTTCTCAACTTCTGGGGGCTCCGCCCCCCAGACCCCCCGCTTTGGGTTTGTGCGTGCCGCTTTCGGTTACAACAGCATTAAGCTATATATATATATATATATGTACTGAACTAGAAAACATATTAACAGGTAAAGTTACAGCATATGTAGCGTGCATACAATTATTGCGCAAAAAATGAAATTTACCCCCCCCCCAGCCTTCGGTCAACACCGCCCCCCCTGAAAATTTTTCGTACCTACGCTACTGTACGTGCGTAACCTGTGGAGCATCCTGTCATCCACCCTAAAACTACCCTGTCTCGTCGTGCTGACATTACGTGAGTGATATATAACCGAAATTCGCAACCACTTGCCTTCAGAATACTAATAATGCCAATATGATGCTTTTTGGCATGCACTCATATTGGTGCGTGTACAAACTTGTCTTCTGCACTTTCCAACCTCACCAGACTCATATTAGCATTTTACATGCTTGTCTTATTCTTAATTTACAACCGACAATATTTAGCATTTTACATGTTCCATGTTGACTCATATTCCTTTCTTTGCTCTTTAGGAGCATTTTTATTTCTTGTTTATATATTTCTTTTAAAAAGTTAATTATATATTTTTAAAAATAGGTGTTTTTGCCATGAACATAGCAAAAATTTTCCTTTTGTCACCCCCAATGGAGAGGGTCTACACCCTGAGACCCCCTGGGCGCGGCCTTGTACTCACTTACCGAACATTTTTGGTACACATATACATAATGCATATTCGAAGTTTCCCGTCAAAAAGGTGCTAAAAGTCGATTATGAAATTATGTTATTTTCCGGTTCCTGTGAGTAGATATCTCAAAGGTCAGTTTTGTAACTGTGATAATCGTAGATGGGAAAATTTTTGATTGCCAGTATATACCAACTGTTACTAATTAACGGTATACTTAAGGAGCTGAGAGCTAAAATTTGTAGTTTTGGCATTCTCTGGCCAACAGTTTGCGAATGCTTCCATACTGTAATTGACAGAATAAAAAAAACAAATATATACTTCATATAGATAATATGGCCTGCTTGTGTCGCATGATTTTATTTTTGGCTTGTTTCAGATCGTCGACCTTCGCCTTTGCATCAGTCTTCTCAAGAACTAGTGCGTATATACACAAATCATCATTACATATGTGTAGTTTATGTAGTTGGTATGTAGTTTCTAGATAAAATAATTTCACTGCTCGTTTTTAAATTGAGTAGAGTTAAAGTTTTGCAATAATTATTTCTGTTTAAGATCTAATTTTAACCACCACATATTGAGTTCTGGAAAATGTTTGGTGTGGAATGTTTTGTGCAAATCCCAGGAAAATTCTAAAATCGTGGCTACTTGATTTTCATTCTCTTATAGCTGAGTGTATTCAGCAGCGTTGAGTTGGTTTGGAGCTTATGCGAAATCCTGTTCATTGAACCGCCTGGTATGAGATTTTCTTCTATAAAACTCTGCCATCTTTGGTTGGTTGAGTCAATTCTTTGATGTCCGGGTTTGATTTAAGAATGAAATTTTCGCTAACGTCCTCAAGCGCTTCAATGTATATACAAATAAAAATGCTTAAGTGTTTTAGCATGTTTCAATAACGGTTGGGCAGTTAGTTTGCCTTCATTAGGATTGAAGGCAGGGGCTAGTTGATTTTGGTTTGTTTACTTATTAAAGAAGATAAGAAGAACATGCAGCCGTCATTTTAGAAGTAAAGTTCCAGTTTTTACTGCCAGACGGCTGCCTTCCTTTCAAACCAACACTGTGATTCTATTATCTTTATCTTGTGTGTTCAAGTACCTGTTTTGTATGAGGGACTTGACTCGCTGGTAGTGTAGTGGTTATAAGTAAGTGGCCATTGTTTTGGCTATCTATTATTATGTAGTCTTTCTATTTATTATTGTTTTGAAGGCAATTCCGCAGCTGAAGAATTGATTCCTTGGTCCAGATGGCATTTTAGGCGTCATGATGGCTGGCTCGATGAGATGACCAAAGCTCTGGCAGCTGGAGTCGTCACTTCCGTTGATGATCATCATAAATATTGGAATTGTGTAAGAGTTTTAGTTGCTTTAGGCCAACAGTAAAATTGGCGACGACCTAAAAACGTTGGGATACCATGTTCTGGCGAGGAGGATTTTCGACATCTGGCCGGAATCAAGTGAAAAAGGCAGGAAAGTCCTGGGCATAAAGTTGCTGTTTCAGGCCGTTTATAGGGATACACATCAGTCCATTCAGGTAATTGAATACGATAAGCATAGACCCAGCACTTTGCGATGCTGCTATCGTGCTATATTGTTAAGCAGCAACCGCAGCACGTTGATTGTTGGCTTGCTGTTTGATGTTAAATAAGTGAAACTTGGTAATAATACAAATTCTCTAGTATATGCTGTCCCAAATAATTTAATAAATTTATTCTGTTTGAAACATACCATTTTTACTATGTTACTCGTTTTTAGGTGCTAAGCTTTGTACTGTTTGGACGTTTTGATGAAGCGCGTGAACTGTTAGCTTGTCATTCTGAGAAGCGAAATCCAGCCTTCGGCAATATGGATGAGCTGCTAAGAAAGAATCCACTTCGATTGGTTGGTAAAAATAAAATGCTATGCTATAAAAATAAAAGTGGTATGCTGGAAGATAGCGCTTCACACTACTTTTATTGTAGCAATATATAAATATATATATGTCTAATCGTTTATGTTTTTGCAGTTATGCTTAGATATAGTTTATCCTAGAAACAAGTTTCTTTTACTTTTGTTTACTTTCTTTTACTTTTACTTTTACTTTTGGGTGCATACGTGAGATGCTGTCAATTTTTCATTCATATAATATGTTTGTTTGTTTTTAGAAGTCCGCAGGGCCAAGCCAATGGTCAGTGTGGCGAACTGAATGCCAGAGACGTGATTCTGATGGTCACTTTGCAAAGTTCCCTCATCTTTCTAAGCTTTGCAAGGTTAGATTATTCCCTGTGAAATTAGTTTATTAGTTATCCTTTGTTTAATTCCAACACCAGACCATCCTGTGTTATCCCTTCGTTTTTAAGTATATTGGAAACTCTGCGACAATGCTTACGTAGCTTTATTATTAAGCTAGTTGTGCTAATTCTTATATCCTGTAGCTTTTCACTTTTATATTTTTTAGATTCTCATCGGTGATCTGGACGCTCTTACTGAATTTAGGTTTGTTTGTTTGTTAATAAATAATCTCAGGTGTACACAAAATTACTATTGCTGTTTTATTGAACTGCTGAGTAATTAACGATTTGATACATTCGGATATTATTTTTGACTTTCAAATATTTTGGTTAAAGAAGTCAGAATATGCAAACTTTCCTTATTTACAACTTTTGCCCAGGAATTAAAAGTTGGGGTTCGCTTGCGTTGAACTTTTCTTTTGTTACGATTAACTGCTGAACACAAAGCATACTTGGTATTAACTGGGTATTATCTGCAGCATCTCTAACTGTGGTATTTTGCTGGCCTGGCATATACTAAAGTCTGACCACAAAATGTAGAAAGCGAAATTGTTTTCTTTATATCTCGAAGGAACTTTAATATAACTACCATGAACCGGAGTGAAGAGATCTTTTTTAAAAGGTTTTTGAAATTTCCCTTGCGATTTTAAAGGACGCGCTTTTATGTTCAGAAAGATTGTTACATACATGCTACAGCCACGATGTTTTCAGAAAAATTTTCTTCTTGCCGAAAATCCTACACACCAAATTTCCACTTTTTTGGTTGAAAATTGCTTGAGTTACTTTTTTCGATTTTCAAAACCCTTTGATCTAACTTTTTCAACTTTGACTGTTTATTACTCGCGACTTGCTCAATGGAAAATTCTTCGACTAGATTTTCAGGACTGCCTAGGCGTCCGCTTTCACCTGATATGGTATTTCAAAATTTGAAATAGAGCCCACGGCGACCCGATATGTGCTTAGGGCCATTTCATAAAAAGCGCTTAAGGGGGGGGTCCATTTTTAGCCGATTTTTCTACCATCTCCGATTTTGCTCATTTTCACATATTTTGTTGTCCGACTGGTATATCTTATCGAGTTTTTGAAATGAAGGTCGGATCTCTTACAGTTAGCGAGTAATTACACCTCAAAGTTGATGTCAGTATGTGTTAAACATAGGAAACGGAAAAAGTGGTGATTTTTTCCGTGCGCCAGAGAAATCTCGCCAACGACAAAACGGATCACTTCAACGTCCATCTTATATCATAAGTACGATCTAGAAGGGTGGTTTGTAGGAAGCAGAATTTTAATTTAGGGCTTCAAAAATTTTTAATTAATTTTTTAAGTTTGCGAACAGCCGAATTTGACTATTTTGCAACGTTGGAATTTGGGGTCAGCAACTTTGATGGAATATTCTGAAAGCTGTAAGGCCTAATTAAAAATTCTACTTCCTACAAATCACAGCTTATGACAAGACAATTCGAACGATACCAATTGATCCTGGTTAACTCTGTTCGATTTCGAGATTTCTCTGGCGCAGAAATCTCAATTTTTAGCAAAATTTTGAAAATTCCCGTTTTTTGGAAAATAACATAGAGCTATGGCAACACAAACCTATAAAATGTTAGACTATCTATTTGCGCACCATTATTGATGACTTTAGGTCGAGTTTGGGCACAAATGGTGCAGGTTAGTCCACCCAGTTGGTTGCTGGGGTTAAATATGGGGGTCTGATAACCATAATCTCAAAAACAGCGATTTTTCAAATTTTTCGAAATATGTTAAGTTTTATATCAATCGAAAGCTCTCATTGTCCTGAACATTTTTTCTTCTTGGACTATTGCCCGAAAATGCACCAAATTCTAGTTATTGGCCGTTAAATTATTTTCGTTTTCAAGGCTTTCCAGCGCCGGTGCTACTCCCTAAAATCACTAAATAAAGTAATAAAGAAAAGTTTTCCCATTCAAAGCTACCCTAACTTCTTTGTTTGCATCAGATAACAAACATACAACCGAATGAAGCTCCATTCTCAAGGAAGTTCAGGTGTAAAGTGCCTTTATTTGCTGCGGCACCGCCGTTTTCACTTGTTTTCAAATTGCATGCAATTAATAGCAGGTTCCTCGTTAAGTACTGAACGAAACTACTCGAAATTGAAACTCGATATGCAGGACATATGTGACAAAATTTTGTGTGAAAATGAGCAAAATCCGTGACCATAAAATTTTTCATGGTGGACCCCCCCCTTAAACGGCTTAGCTTAAAAGTGAATTTATTTATGAAAAGGGGACGTCGGCTTAAACGGCTTAAATGGCTTAAATGGCTTAAACGGCTTAAATTTAAGCCGTTTGAGCCGACCCTTTTCATAAATAACCATCGGCTTAAACTTTAAGCCGAATCCTTTTCATAAAAAGCACACCGACTTAAAAATGCAGCGGCTTAAAATTAAGCCGTTTAAGCCGATCCCCTTTTCATAAATAGTTTTAGTTTAAGCCGTTTAAGCCGATGGCTTAAAATTCAGTTCAAATTGTCTGATTTTTAAGCCGCGTAAAATCACGCGCTTAAACGGCTTAAACCATGGTAGTAGTAATATTAAAACGTTCATAACTTCCTCAATATTTGGAGTAGTAGTATTTTCAATAATTTTCCCCTGAAATTCATTAACCCAGCTCATGAAATTCACAAAGCAACACTCAGACTTGACTACTGAGTAACAGGTAGCAGCGTTTTCTTGCATCAGCTGCTGAATTCTTGCACAATAGTGGTAAATTTCATGCAATTTTTTAGCTCTTTTTCGTTTTGGAGACCAAGCAGAGTTTGTTTGGCAGCATTTTGAGTAGCACGATTCTGCTAGACGTCAAAGACCAGTGTTCGCTGACCTAAACAGTCTTGTGTAGTAACGGGGTAACGTCTGGCAATTTATGGAATCAATATCAACAACAGACAGATATAAGCACTGCCGTTATGTATCCCAAAGGTCCTGGTAGAAAGGTCCTAACTGGCCAATTCCGTGGGGTCCTGGTTCTTCCTGGTAAGAAATGCATAACAGTGGAGATTGCTTCTAAAAGGGTGTCTAAGTTGTTTTCCTTTCAGAAATAGTATTGTGTGATGATTTTGGGATTCAAAACTATTGCTATTTTGACTGACCGCCACATGTGCCTGGGTACTGGCAGTTGGACGAAAAATTGTTTTCAGCTGTTATTCCACAATAGGATAGTAATTATTAGTTTTCCTGCCAATTACCAAGCTATTCTCAGGCTTTTGTTAGCATTGTGTCAACATAGTATGCTCCACGAAGCTAAAATTAGTGTTGGGTCAAATTGACCCAGGTTATGCGTTAACGTCGGTAAAATAGCTTATGCATTTAAGGGTTAAGTAAGCTTCATTAAATAGATAAGCATATGATTTTCTTTCTCAATGTAAATCTTGCAATGTAAATGTAGAAACTTGTAATCCCTGGCCATTTTATACAAGTATTCTATATATTAACGAAAACTTTTGTCAATTTTTCAATTTTCATATTTAAAATTTCGTACAATAGAAAGTATATGTTTGGATTGAGTTTGAGTGGATCATGAAGACGAATACGTTTGCAGACTTGTTTGGGAAGACGTTTCGTTTGAACCCAGAAGTGATAGCTTTTCTTTAGCTTTCCCACACTCAGAGAAATCCATGTTCAAAAATTACTTTTGTGTTATCACATATCCAATTCAAACAGTAGAGTTACGTCAGAAATACTTCATTTTGCGTAATGAACACATTCTTAGCTTTAAAATCATTCCTATACAAATCATTGTTGAACTCCAAGAACTGAGTTTTAGAGTCCAAGACTTTCAAAGTTTGGTGAATATACCCGAGCCAGTACCTTAAATGGTATAGAATATAAGCTTTTGAAACAGGAAGTTCATTTGCTTTTATATATTAATAGTCAAAAGACTTTCATAAATAATAGGCTTAAACGGCTTAGCTTAAACGGCTTAGCTTAAATGGCTTAAAATCCGTATTCATAAATAATCGGCTTAAACGGCTTAAACGACCTAACTGAAGCCGTTTAAGGTGGTGATTCCTTTTGGAGACATCAACTTTGAACCATTATTACTCAACCATTGTTTGGAGTTAAGAAGCCATTTTTATATCAAAATACAGCTTAACATTTGCTTTTTCTAATGAATACAACGAAATAAACTTTAGTTCTTGGAAATTATTTTACTGCAGTTTCGAAGTAATTTAATTTTCCAGATTTTTTGCAGACTAAAGTAAATTTTTTCGTGAGGCATCGGCCATATCATTCGATTCCACTATCAAATAGCTGGGGACCCCTTTTTAGTTATTATGAAACCGCCCTTCGTTATAAAGAAATTAGCTAAAATGTATGCGCAACCTGGATTTTGCCTACTTTTCCCAACTTCGGCAAGCGACTACTTTAGCTAGAAAGCAGCAATCGGGACAACTAAAAAGGGTCCCTGGGTATTTTAGTGTAAAACACGTCCATTAAGTGGCAACCATCTAGCTTGCATAGTAAATGCTCCACAATCGCTGGAAAAAATTTGGTCATGTTTTTGCAAAAACTACATTTTCTATGATAGCAGCGTACAGGATTGCAGTTAGAAGATTATAATGTCATAGATAATTGGTCTCGACGAGGCCTTCAAATTGACACCCGTCGTTTAATTTTACGGCTTACGTAGCTCAAGAAATGGCGCATTATTTGATTTCTGCAAAAATGACAAGTTTTCAACGCCAAAATGGGAAAATCGACTATATCTCACGATAGCGAAAAGCTAGAAAGGTACTTTAAAAAGCAAAAATGTAGAGCTCAACAAGATCTTTCGAATGAATATAATCATAGCTGTACAGGGACTATCTAACTGTCAAAAATTGACAAAAACCACCCTGAACGGAGACGTCAAATTTTTGAAGCAGGATTGCGCGGAGGGTGTTAGAATGCTAAAAGAACTTATTTTGGAAAGTTTCATCGAATCTCATCTTGATTTGAACCCTCAATCAATAATATGTGCCCAAAAGGAATTC
>JASAND010020652.1:0-21934 GCA_030248195.1 Trissonchulus latispiculum | reverse complement strand
AACAAACAGGCTGTGGCGGTTTCAACACTATCTTTTGTATGGTGAAACGGAAAATTTTATCAATATTTCATCTGTCTTATTTTTACTGGGGAGGGGCCCACTTGGCAACCTCCCTCCCCACAGAGGTTCACCCCCATAAATTTTGACCTCCCCCATAACCCAAAAAATTGCCAGATTTCACCATTTTTACCCTAAATTTTCAAAAATCTTAGCGTAAAAAACACCTAAAATTAGTCATTTCTTACCAATTTTTGGCAGTTTACACAAAAAACGTAAACATTTGCTAAATTTTTTCATAAAATATGCCACTTTGGGTGAGCCTCCCCCCATCGATGGGGGGCAACTTTGAGCCCCCTCCCCATAAATTTTGGACTAAAAATAAGTCAGACACCTCCTCTTGTCTGTTAACTTTTACTCGTAAATACCCTTTACATTAAACGAAATCTTTAAATATTTTCATTTCCGAATCGTCATTTAGACAACCAATGTTTCGTAAGCTGATATGAAACAAATAATAGTTTTGCTTTAAAGCGATCCATTGTCCTCACCGGAACAATGACACGCCACATTTTCAATGTTAATCCAAACATAATGCAAACCAAAGCTACCCTGGCAACAAATGTACCTGGAAGGAACACATCAACGTTTCATCCACAGTCATCATTGCTCCCGCATTGTCAAATTCACCGCAGTAGTTGGGCGCGGAAAACAAAGTTACCAGCTGACGTTTCGCAAAAAATTCATACCCGTCCTCTACCACCTGCAACAAAAAGTAAAATTTGATGCGGACGATATTCACTGTTTAAGAAAATTTATAGATATAGTCATAAAGAATTCAAGTTAACGACTGTTCGCAGAATACATAACAGGATCGTATAACTGGAGAAATAAATATCGGGTTTATAGGTTGTCAGCAAACAATTGCCAACAGACAATTGACAGATAAGGAAAAGGTTTGCTGGATACAATGGAAGCGCCTCCGTGGGAAATCCGATGGACCAGGGCCCCATCAAATGGAGATCCCCACATATGTGTTCCCTGGCATCTGTCCGGTGAACGACGCTCAATAGTTTTCAATTCTGCGAGCCATGTGGAATTCTTCCCGTTTCTGCTTTTATCTTTAGCCAAGTTGGAGCTCCTGTCCTTAAATTATGCTACCGAGCCTGTGGACCACTTCATATTGTCCTATCCCAGTTTCCCTGTTGGCCAAAATTAATCTGAGAGCCCCCATCAGTGGGGGGGGGGGAGACTCAGCCAAAACGAAAACAAGGCAAAATACCGAAAGCCAGCAGCAACAAATAGCTATTTGTAAGCATTCTCTGAAAAGTCATCTCCCGACTTGGGGTGGGGGCCGCCCCTAAGAAATTATTGCCTAAGAAAAAGCCAGCAACGGCAGGTTCCTCCCATTTTGCCACCCCTCGTCTAAAGCAAATGAGCCCATCATGGAATCAATTTTGAAATATTTAGAATCTATTCCCATTTTTCAGAAAATCACTCATTTTTGTAAAGACATTCCTGTAAAATTGACTTTTAACATGCGCTTCCTAAAACCCAACTACATTGCATATGCATGACCCAAACCTGAAATTAGGCAAATATACTATTGTAATGACCTGATGAGCTCTACATATCAAATCAAGATCGTGTTTATGCAGGAATTTCGCCACAACTTCAGGACCAAAAGTGTACGAAACACCACGATCGTTTTCACCCCATCCATTGACATCCTTGTCAGGATCTGACCACAAAATATCACAAAGGAGGCCCTGGTCTGGCACGTCCGTTGGCCGCATAATACGTCGAATTTGTTCCATAGACTGAAGATCTGGGCTTAAACCTAAAACCAACAACACATATTAATATAAAAATAAGAACCACATACTACCACGTAAATGTACACTAAGAAAGAAAGAAAGAAAAAGAAAGAAAGAAAGATTTACTCCAAATGAATAAGGAACGGAATAACGACAATATAACATTACTACAACGAGCAAAGGCAATATATATATCTAAAAGTCATAGACACGTAGAAAGCGAACAAGAGTATCTTTACATTCATTAAGACCATTTTTAAATTCCATAGTATTTTTACTTAACACAATCGATTCCGGTAGAGCATTCCACGGTTTGATTATTCGACAAGCAAAAGAAAATTTGTGAATATCATTATATGATTTTGGAATTTTTAATTTGAGCAAATGACCTCTGATAGGATAAGGCGAATCCACGAAATCGAACAAATCAGTGGCAGGTATAATTGTGTAACCATACATTATTTTATAAACCATAACTAAGTCAGTTATTAAACGTCTTAATTCAAGAGATGGAAGAGAAAGAACAGTACATTTATCTTTATAAGAACAGCCCTCAAAAAACGCAAAAGACGAGCAAAATCGTTGTTGAACCTTTTCAATAGCTTCAATGTCCTTTTTTAACCAAGGGTTCCATATTTCAGACGCATAACACAACACTGGAATTACGTACGCTTTATATAATTTCATTCTAAGCTGTATATCATCAGAAACAAAGTTGTTTAGTAATAAAAATAAGACAGACATTGCTTTATTTTTAATTTTGTTTATATGAATAGCAAACTTTAGATTTTCAGTGACCCAGACACCTAGATCTGAGTAACCATCTACACTCTTGAGTATCTCATTTTGAAAAGAGTAAAGTTCTTTTTGGTTCGAACGTCCTATATACAAAATTACAGTTGTAGGGATCGAAACAGTTAGTTGCCATTCATTGACCCAATTTTGTAGCCCATCAAACAAAGACTGTAAGGTTCTGTGACGATCGGCTCCGGATGCAAAAAACTTAATATCGTCAGCATATGCACAACAATGCTTGCTCTCACACGACTGTAATAGTTCATTAATAAAAACTAAAAACAAAGTAGGTCCACATACAGATCCTTGCGGAACACCACTAACGACATCACACCAGTCAGAAAGAGCTTCATTTATTTTAACCCTCTGTCTTCTCCCACATACAAAAGCTTCGATTATCTTTAAGAATTTTCCAGTAATACCATAAGCTTCAAGTCTTATCTTCAATTTCGGAATTGCCAGCGAATTAAAAGCTTTTTTAAAGTCTATGTATGCTATGTCAACGGGGTGCTTAGAATCAACACTTTTAAACCACTGAAAAGAACAGTTCAACAAATTTGTAACAGTAGATCTCCCTTTCAAAAAGCCATGTTGATTTGACGCAAGTAATCTGTTCTTAATACAATGATTTATAACATGTTTGTTGATCAAGTAGTCTAAAGGTCTGGCTGCTCCACTAGTTAAAGATACGTCTCTGTAATTGTCTACAGATGATCTAGAACCTTTATGTTTATAAATAGGCACTACATTAGCATCGCGCCATCCTTGAGGTACTTGACCAAGATGGTAACAAAAATCAGTAATACAATAAATGGGATAGGCTAATTCAGCAGAGAATGTTTTATAGAAAATATATGGAATGTCCTCGGGACCAGAGACTAAGGTAGGTTTAAGCTTATACAGAACTTCAAATACATCAAGCACATCGAAATCTATATGATCACAAGTATTCACACACCTATGAACAACAGCAGGCATTCTTCCATCATCTTGAGTATAGACTGAGCCAAAAAATTCACATAACGCATTACATCTATCACTGTCAGACACAGCAGATTGCTGTTGGTCCAACTTAAGCACGGGAATTTCAGTCTTAACCTTAAGCTTTTGGTTGGCATATTTAAAGAATTTTTTATTATTTGGATTATTAGCCAAGTCTTCTTCATGCTTTCTTAAAAATTGCTTTAGTTCTCTATTAAATAAATCGTTTAAAGCTCTATACTCCTGTTTTGCATTAAAATCCATATTCCTAGTCCATGTTTTAAAGGCATCCGATCTTCTCCTTTCGAGTCTTTTTAAATTTTCGGGCCAGTGCAGATTAGAAGACATACATTTCACATTTCACACTAAACAACAAATTAAACAGCTTGTGTAAATACAATCGAAATCCCTATGAAACATGGTTTTTCTGCGTATATATATATATGTACACAATTTTCTTTCAAGGCTGGGCGGAAGGCTCCAAGTGGGGAGGAGGCGGGGTGAATGGGCTAAAAATGGTAAAAATTAGCAAAATTTTTTATGTGCACTGCTATAACTAAGCTAAAACGTGCTCACAAATCAAGTTTTATACCACTCAGTCCACAACATTCCGGCGAAGCCGGAAAAATTAACCAAAAATCCTTAAAATTCGACATTTTCAGGCAACCTCAAGGAGAGTGGGAGGGGGCAAAAAGTGAGGATGGGACCGAGTGCGGGGGCCCAAACAGTAGTGGAGGACCCCCCTCCAGTAGTAAAGCCCAGCAAGTGCTTCTGATCACAAAATGCTCTAAAAAAGTTTTAAAAGCGTTCAAAATTTTAAAGAGCTATAACAATTAGCTGAGGCACATTTCGAAACTCACAAAGTTTCACTTAGCAAGGATTAAGTCAGGGGAGTGGAAGTGGAATCAAATTGACCGTGAAACATAAACCACAAAAATATGTAACTGGGTATACCCTTATGCCTTATCCACAAATAACTTTTGAACGGAAAACATACATACCTCCATGGCAGCAGAAGATTTTCTCGTCTATTATGGCGGCTACAGGAAGGCAGTTGAAGCAGTCAGTAAAGGTCTTCCAGAGTTTAATGTTATAACGCCTTTTGCCTAAACCAGGAAAACACATATGCGTATACAACGTATAAAATCTAAAAACATGCACTGAAGGTGCATTTTTAAACATTTAATAAGAATGATTGTTTGTTACGAAACTCCAGTGGTCTATGTATACTATAGTGGCTTATCCCTTGGCAATTTTTTATGGGGGGGCTTCATGGGGGGCCCTCCCATCGATGGGGGGGGGGGGGGGCATATGTTTGGAAAATTTTTTATTTATTGGGTTTTTTGTGTATAAACTGCTAAAAATCGCTAAAAACGACTAATTTTAGATGTTTTTAAGCTAAAATAGTGAAAATTTAGGTAAAAATCCGGCGAAGCCGGAAAATTTTTTGAAAATTTAGGGTAAAAATGGTAAAATTTGGCAGTTTTTTGGGTTATGGGGGGAGGTCGGAATTTATGGGGGGGCTTTTCATGGGGGGGCTCCTCGAATGGGGCGGGGAGGTCGCCGAATGGGGGGCGCCCCCCCACCCCCCCCCCACTAGGGATAAACCAGACTGTAAGTATATTCTATCTAATTTGCAAGTCTTACCAAGAACATGCTCCCTGGGTTTACATTATGAGGAAAACGCTATGAGAAAGATCCATGTACCCAGGATTTGGGGGAGGGGCACGAGCACGACGGAACCCCCCCCCCCCCTACCGAAAAAATCCGTACAGCTTAGGAGGGCCCGGACATGTATTTTCCCAAATATTAGCCAAATTTGGTCCAAAAATAGCTAAAAAATTTCAAATATTTCCGAAAAGGGGGTCCCTAGACCTCCTCGATACGATCCTGATTATTGGATACGTAGGTTATCATGGGCTAAGTTCGATTCAATAGCGTAGGGTTACGATTTAGTCAGTATTATAAGTAAAGTACGCACATTCATCGTAGAACCCGTAAATGCGGTTAATGCTGGCACACTCATGATTTCCACGGAGAAGGAAGAAATTTTCTGGGTATTTAATCTTGTAAGCTAGCAAGAGGCAGATTGTTTCTAATGACTGTTTGCCGCGATCAACATAGTCACCAAGGAAAAGGTAGTTAGATTCAGGAGGAAATCCGCCGTATTCAAACAGCCTTAGGAGATCATAGTACTGACCGTGCACATCACCTGCAAATACAATCGCTCATTATATATGTACGTATGTACGATTATACATGGATTTTGGGGGGGGGCTTCTCGGAGCCCTCCCCCCCCCCCCGGCCGGGGGCGGGGGGAGCTTTTTTGCAAAAATTTTGGCGTATTTTACAAGTATAAAGGCAAAAAGTTCTCAAAACTGCCAGGATTTAAGCTAAAAATACTCTTTTTACGAAAAAATCTCTAACGAAGCCAAAAATTTTTTAAAATTTGCCTGTTTTTGGCAAAAATTTGGGCCCCCAAAAAATACGGGGGGAGGCATTTTCGGGGGGGAGGTCAATTACGGGAGGTCCCGTAAAAATACCCTCATATATACGTACAGTGCTATTGCAGAAAGGTATTGAATGCATTTATAATTTTAATTCAGGGGCGCACCAAGGGGGGGGGGCGGCCGCCACCCCCCTGTCAGGTTTCGAAGGTCAGAAAAATTAAGATGCAGAAAGGAGGAAAAGCAGGAAAAACAAAACTTGGGTAACATGGGGTGGGTAGGCTAGTCTTTCAATTCTGTAGACGTTTCTTTCTGTTTACGCCAAAGTTATAATAAATAGACATCAGCAGCCAATGTTTTCCAATAATGGTTTTTCTGCATTTTATTGTGCATATTAGCGATGGACAATGGATACTGGGATAATTTTTATCTCTGGATAATGTCCGATTTGACAGAAATTTCTGGATATCTGGGTATCCGTTTAGATTGCAGACAAAGCAACGAAAAATTAGCGAATTTTTAACGAAATGTTCACTAATTGTAAACTATTAATTTCTTATAAATTATTTCTGATATTTCTGAATGAAAGGTTGTGCCCTGACTGCATAATAGAAATTCGCTGCGTACCAAAAATGACAGAAAAATTTTAACTGCAAAATCGAAAAAATTTTCTTGAACTTAAGGTGGTGATTCCTTTTGGAGACATCAACTTTGAACCGTTTTTACTCCTTCATTCCTTGGAGTTAAGAAGCCATTTTTATATCGAAATGGAGCTTAACATCTTCTCCTTCCAATCATCTTGATTTGTACCGTCAATCAACAATATGTGCCCAAAAGGAATCACTACCTTAAGTTTCGAATAGGCGGATATCCGGTTAACCTAAAATAGGCGGCTATTCGGATATGAAAACACTTTTACAAAATGCAATTTTAAAATGCATACACAAATGCTCAGTCAAATTTTGCTTCCGCTTTCGACAAAATGGCTCTAAAAATTTCCAAACTGGTACTACTTTTTAAAAAGAGCTCTAGCTTTTAGCTGGGGCTACCGCCCTCAGACACCCCTTTTATTATAGCTACGTTCAGCTATTGCTTAGCTTGATTTTTATCAACTTGAGTTATATACATACGTGAGTTCGAGGGGGGGGGGGTTCACCCCCCCCCCAAGACCTGAGCTCCCCCCCCCAGAGCGGTCCCTCACCTCCCCAGAATCCGGATTTTCCGGTAAAAACCCGACAAAATCCTGTTTTTCGGCGGCCTTCGGCCGAACTTCACCCCACCAAAACTTCCCCTCCTGCACATGTCTGGTTATATATATACGTAGATATACCGTATCAGGTGAAACCATGGCTCCAGCCAGAAGACAACTAATATAATTTGAAACAGCAAAAAGTGTTCTGAAAAAATTGCTTTCATGTCGAGAATGAAAATATTCCCAAGTTCTGGGAGGGGCCCAGGCCCCCTGCTTTCACGTTTATATGAACTTGTATATAAAACATGTGTAGAAATAAGTTTAAAGACAAATTTCAACTTTGGTGCCCCCCGTCAGAAAACTTTGGGTGCGCCAGTGTTTTAATTGTAAACCAAGTCATCCCTCTGAAACAGACCCCCACAAGAAACGCTGGGGGGATTCGGGGCTGGGCTTTTTTACCGGGGGGGCGGGGGGGGGGCGGCGCCCCCCCCCCCACTACTTTTTGGGTTCCCCCCCCCACTCACTATAAGGTGCCCAGAAAATGCCAAATTTTTAGGATTCTTGGTCAAATTTTCAAAAACTTTCCGGCATCGCCGGATTTTTTTGGTCAAAAATCGTCTATTTTGGTACTCAAACTCAATTTTTGAGCACTTTTAAGCATAGTTATAGCAGTATATATATATATATGTAGAAAACAGGCTATTTTTACTGCATTTTTAGCGATTTTAGACCACTTTGGATTCCCCCCCCCACTTTTGCGTTCCCCCCCCCCCCCCCCACTAGTGGGGGGGGGGGGGCTCCCCACCCCCACTTTTTTCGCTTAGAAAAAGCCCAGGGAGGGGGCAAAGTTGAGGCGGCAGCTTACTGGCAGAACATCAAAGAAAATTAATACAAATTTTAGTTCAGAAGTTTTCATCCATACGTAGCTGACGCACGCTAAGGGCCTTATATAATACATATAAATAGCCCCAAAAAGTCCACCTACGGAAGTCAAGCGAAACTCTTAGAAACCCCTACTTTCTGAGGGTTTTATTTTTATTGTTTAGCCAATTTTTTCTAAAATGGAAGGCTGGCTGGTATTTTGTAAAGTATATATAAACAGGCGCGTAGCCAGGGGGGGGAATGGGAGGAATTCCCCCCAAAATTGTGTTCCCCCACCAGGAATTTTTTCCTGCCACGTGTATAAACGCCTATTTTTCAAAACATTTTCGCACTTTCGGCGCGAAATATGTGTATTATACCATCATAATACGTGTTTCGCAGTAAAAAATGAGTATCAATTACCCTATTTGGTCTACTTTTACCACTTTCTGCATTATTTAGGTGCATGAACAAGCACTGCGCCTTACATATTATTGTAATTTCAACGAATGCTCTGTAAAAATTCCACGAAGGTCACGAAATATAGAAAAATTTCTCAGCTTCTGGGGGGCTCCGCCTCCCAGACCCCCCGGAAAAATTTTGCATTCCCCCCGAAATTTTTTTCTGGCTACGCTAGTGTATATAAATACTATATATGTATATATCACTGGAAGATGAAGGATTCCCTGACACTGACCCCGACGAAGAGTAATTTTGTACAAGAGCGCGCGAATTATATTCAGGGTTTTATGATTAGAAGCTACGTGTGTAAATAGTTCTTCAAATCCTTAATTTTCATTTCGAAAATAAAATAGGAATGTTATACAATTCTTTATAAAAACATTTTCAAAAAAACGATAAAAACGTTATTAAAGCAATATATATAATACTCCATTAAAATTACATACATATACGTAGATATATAATTCGTGGCATGATTGGCATCAAAAACGACTGAAGGTGTGATTTTTTTGCACAAAAATTGAACATCTACATATGTACGTATATTGAGGGACGTTTTGGGGATCTTCTGACGAGACCAAGTTCCGTCCAAATAAGATTCGCACCCCCCCCCATCCAATACAAACATAGGAAAACTCACCGCAAATCTTAAGAGGAGCTTCTAATTCCAGAAGAATAGGTTGACTCAAAAATATTTCTCTGGACTTCAGGCAAAGACCTTTTACTTCGGCTTCTGTTAGCTGTACATTTTTTCCAGGTTTTGCACCTCGAACTGAAATAAAATGCGTATAATACTGCACATTAGTTGAATCAGCATAAAGCATAAAAGTTATTGCTAATAAATTATTGATATTGAAAATCATTGTTATATAAAGTTATATTGAAAACAATTGATCAGTAATAAATTCAATGCAACGGTTTAAAGAGTATATATATATATATATTATATATATGTCAACGTGATATTGTGAAATCAGGGATTTCGCGAAATCCCTGAAAATTTCAGGGATTTCACAGAATCCCTAACATTTTCAGGGGGATTGTGAAACTCATGTTAAAACCTGTTTATTTCAGTTTCCCTGAGTGTTTAAGGGATTTCACAGAATCCCGTGTCACTTGCAGGGAAATTGTGAAATGATTGATGCAGTTGAATTTCAGGAACTTTTGTTGTAGATTTGAAAATGTAAATGTTTTATAAATTTATAAATTTTTTGTTAAATTGTTGCAGATATACATAATATTTTATTCTAGGTTTGTCTTTTGCGACAACTCAAGTTTCAGTTTATTCTAATGCTACTTCTTGTCTATCTTTTTCTTCTCTCTTTCTTTCTTTTGATTATATACATTGAAATAAGCGAATAGCTGTAATTTAAATCTAGCTTAGCTTTCTCTGGATAATCTAAATGCTTTTTGAAGTTAATTATATATATTATCATGTTATACTTTTTCATGTCAATGTTTATTTGGTGTTTATTTAGCATTTAGATTATGCAGAGAAAGCTAAGCTGTATTTGAATTACAATTTGAATTATTATTTCGCATTTAGATTATCCAGAGAAAGCTAAGCTGTATTTGAATTACAGCTATTCACTTATTTCAGTTTAAAGAAAAGAAAGAAAGAAACAAAGAAAGACAGAAAGAAAAGAAAGAAAAGAAATGTAGCATTAGAAGAAACTGAAATTTGGGCCGGGCCGACGTGAAATCGAAATGCTCATCTCTACTGTATACCAAGTAGTTTCAAATTTAGATTGACGAAGTAAGCGAATAACACAAACCTAAGCTAATAAGACAAACCTAGAATAAAATATTATGTATATCTGCAACAATTTAACAGCAAATTTATAAATTTATTTAACATTTACATTTTCAAATTTACAACAAAATTTTCCTGAAATTCAACTGCATCAATCATTTCACAATTTCCCTGAAAGAGACACGGGATTCTGTGAAATCCCTTAATCACTCAGGGAAACTGTGAAATAAACAGGTTTTGACACGAGTTTCACAATCCCCCTGAAAATGTTAGGGATTCTGTGAAATCCCTGAACTTTTCAGGGATTTCGCGAAATCCCTGATTTCACAATATCACGTTGACATATATATATATATATATATATATATAGAACGTTTCGACGTCGAAATATATATATGCCGAGACCGTGTTGACGTCTGTTCAACATCCATTAAAACATCCAACCATTAACTAATTTTAACATTAGACAGGGAGTTTAAACTCGAAAACTTGATTGCCAGCCTGTTTCTAATCCACTACGTCAATATCGAGTCAGAAAGTCCATAAAACTTTTGAAAACGTGTATTTCACGCAATAATGAACACTTTAAGCCAAAAATTTGGCCTTTTTTGAAAAAGTTTGCTAAATTTACCCTAAAAATACCCGATTTACCCCCCCCCCAGTTGGGGGGGGGGGCCCGGGGCCGGGGGCCCCCCAAAATTTTTGGGGGTGGCTTATAAAAATGGCTGGGGGAGGGGGGGTAACCCCCCCCCCCACACCTCCCCCCAATTACACCTATGACCCCTGTTACAAGGGGTCCAAAACATGATGGATATATAACCACTACTTCCACTCCACTAGTACGCACAGCCCCAGAATTTTCGGATTCAGACTCAGACATAGGTGTGGCTGGCCAAAAATCTGGGGGGGGGGGGTTCCCGACGGAGGGTGGGGGTGGGGGACCCCCATAAATTTTCGATTTTATGCCATTTTTGACCACTTTTTGGCCAAAAATCGGGGGGGGGGGTAGCAAAAATATGAAAATCTGTGGGGGTCGCCAAAATTTGTCATTTTGGTGGGGGGGGGGGTTCCCTCCCCCCCCTAACACATCTATGTACTCAGAAGTAAGAAATTACCTAAAGCAACGGCGATTTTTCCGTATTTTTGAATTTTCGCCAACACAAGGCTGTGACTAAGCGGTTTGATTTGAATAATTTTACTCGGTTTCAAAGTGATTTTTAGCCAACAATTGAGAAATTTTTCAAACCCCCTTCCCCTGCCCTGCCTCCCTCCATAGGTGTAAGGTGGGGCTGTGTAGCCCCCCCGCGCCTTTTTTCAACCTCCCCCAAACTTTTGGGACGTTCCAACCGGGGGGGGGGGGTAGGTTTGCGGCCGAAGGCGCGAAAAATGGCCTAAAATTGGGTATTTTTAGGGTAAATTTTGAAAAAATTTTCAAAAAATGTCCAAATTTTGGCTTAAACTGTTATTGCTTGCGAGAAGTACACGTTTTTAACTGTATTATGGATCTTATGACTCAATATTGTCCTTATTTTGGACTTGGAAACATGTTGGCAATGAAGTTTTTGAGTTTAAAACCACTGTCTAATGTTAAAATTACTTTATGGTTAGATGTTTTTTATCATTAAAAACGGCTGAAAATGCGATTTTTGGCATAAAAAATGAAAAATTTTTTTGGGGGAGGGTTGGGGGGGGGGTCCTGGGGGGGGTCGCCAGAGGGGGCCCCCCCCCGAAAATGTTGGGGGGGGAGCCTCCCCCACCCCAAATCTCCGTTACACCTATGCCTCCCTCCACCATCAATCGAATCTATATTCTAATCTCTAAAAGTTGTATGCACGCTTTTACTCGTTAAAAGTAAAATAACAACAGCCAATATACCTTCTAAAAGTCTAGCTATAATACTGTCAATATTCAGCTTGTCGGCCTCTGCCATATCCACGAATAAATTTCTTCCACAAGGCGGAGCCTGCTTGAAATATTAAAAGGGGCCCTTGCCACAGCTCTATTTACTAGCTACCGATTTCTTCATTAGCTAGTCTGGTAGCTAGAGTTACTATGTTTACTGTTGCAGATTCAGCTCATTCTAGAAGCTGATAACGAAATCAAATTATGTAATCAATCTGCTTGATCTTAACAGTTTTGTGCAGTAAACGTCTGATTTTTATTTAGTGAGATATCTTATCTCGGAATATTTTTTATATTATGCATTATTATATCCATTGTTTCTTTATATTATTCGTCATGATACTTTTTATATTTCTTCATATTACTGTATTTCTTTCCTGTTTGTGAAAGAGTGGTGATTGTTAATATTGCTTAATTTGGCTCTTCACTTTCTATTAGTGCATAGTTGGTTGCACTTTCCAAGGACAATATTTGTTGCAAACGTTGTGGAATAACAATCGAATTATTTTTATTAATTATTATGTTGTACGTTGCTGTATTATGTGAAATTGTTTGTATATTGTATATGTATATTTTCGTAATATCAGTTGGTGGTCATCGTTTCTTGTTCAAGGAAAAGTAAAGCTAAGGCATTCCACTCGTAGGTCAAAAATCATACCTGTTTCAAAATGATTAGTCGTGGGGTATAGGATAGGAAGGATAGCAAAGGAAATCAACTCAAATAAGTCTACGTGAGTCATGAGCAAATGAAGGTTAATAAGCAAATGGTGCCAATTCGCTAAATTTCTTTATAACGTACTCATGAGACCAGAAAACAAGTTAACAAAAAGTAATATATAAATTAGTAAGTATTCGAAATTTTAAGAAACAAATAAATATAACCCTTACATAATAAATGAATGAGCTCTTCTTCAGTTAAGGTTGTAATACCACTAGCGGGATTTTCTGCGTAATCTCGGCATGGATGGAGCAATCTGGACAAACATTTATATGCACCAAGTTTGGTTGGCATGCTATCTTTGCACAAACTTTTGGTGGCAGAGAGCACATAGTAGGTTGGCTACAACCATGGCATTCCGACCATGCGCAAATAATCAGAGTTTTTTAGGCTTTATATGATAAATTTGGCCCTACGACATGAAAGAACACAAAAAGAGCTTTAAGGTGGTAGTACCACGAGCGGGATTTCCTACGTAATTTTTGTAGGGATGAATCAATCTTAACAATATTTAGCTGAATCAAGTCTGATTGGCAGGCTATCTTAGCACAAAATTTGGTGACAGAGAGTCTATAAATGGCTAGCTGCCATCATGGTTCTGCACATGTGCAAAAAATTTTTATTTAAGTTTTCTACAATACATTCGGCTCTATCAAGTGAAAGAGCAAAAAAGAGCTTTAAAATGATGTGCAAAATATCTCTAATGTACATGGTTTCTATCAAAAGTTACAGACGATTTTACATATGGCTTAGCGTGTGGAGTCATCGGAACAACTTCCGCTACAAATTCAAAGAATATAACGTACATTATGTAGAAATTTTGTAGTATTTTGTAGTATCAGTTGTCAAATTTGTAGTTATTTCAAAATTTTACTACAAAATTAATAAACCTGCCCCGCTGTGTTCACTCGTCGTAGCCAAGTGATAGCTAATGGAAATAATACTATGTATGTTACTAATTAGCCGTTTTTATTAATAACGTCAAAACCAATATTCCGACGGCAAGTATAATAGAATGCGATTAAGTTAAAATAAAAAAACATAATTATAATGCTATTTCTTAAAAATTAACTGCTGGACTATAAGTCTGAAATTAATTTTCATGAGTTAGAGCTTGGTTCTGGGGGAAGAAGGGTTGGGGAGGGGCATATCGCATATAGGTTTGGGTTGGGCCATAGGTGTAATTGGGGGGAGGTTTGGGGGGGTAACCCCCCAGCCATTTTTCCAAACCACCCCCAAAAATTTCTGGGGGCCCCCGGCCCCCCCCAACTGGGGGGGGGGGTAGTCGCACCGCAGGCGCGAAAAATTGGCAAAAATCGGGTATTTTTAAGGTAAATTTTGCAAAATTTTTCAAAACTGTCCAAATTTTTGGCTTAAGGTGTTCATTATTGCGTGAAATACACGTTTTAAACAGTTTTACGGACTTTCTGACTCAATATTGACCCTATTTTGGAGTTAGAAACATGTTGGCAATCACGTTTTCGAGATTTAAAGGCCCTGTCTAATGTTACAATTTGTTAATGGTTGGATGTTTTTTGGCATTAGCAATGGCTGAAAATGCGATTTTTGGCATAAAAATTGAAAAATTTTTTTGGGGGAGGTTTGGGGGAGGTCTAAAAAGGGGGCCCGCCCCCAAATTTTGGGGGAGGGGGGCCTCCCCCAACCCAAATCCCCGTTACACCTATGGGTTGGGCCATAGGTGTAGCAACCAGGCTACAGTTTACCCCCTGTTAGACCCCCGCACGCAGAGGCCAGACCCCCACCCCCCATATTCGACCTCGACTACTCCTCCCCCAAGCCCAGCTCATACCCCCCTCGGCCCTCCCCCCTAAAATGGGGACAAACAAGAGAAAAATGCTAAATTTATGCAAAAATTTTTGCAATTTTTCAAAAATTTTCTGAAAAAATTGTCTAGAAACAGTTAAAAACGCTAAAAAATAGGTTTTACAACGCAATACGAGTGGTTTTTCATTAGATTTATGTCGAAAATAGTCGATTTTGTGACCAAAAAGGGCCATTTTAAGCTGAAAAACATTTGGGTACAGTTTGGGTACAGTTTTTCTGAAAATTTCCGATTTTTGAGACCCCCCAAGCCAGATTTGGACTATTTACTCCCCCCCCCCCAACCCAAACAGGTGGTACACCTATGGTTTGGGCTGAGCGAAAAATGGGGGGGTCCGACGGAAGGAGGGGCCCCCCCTAAATTTTCGAATAGTTTGAAAATGTCGCTATCGCTGGTAGTCTGCCGCCCTCGCCTCTAAACATCGTCTGCACCTCCCCTTCCCGTTGTGCAAAATATTTTCTGGTACACCTTGTGAAGAGAGACCTTGCCCATGTATGTACCCTTCCCGACATTCGGCTCCCCCCGGCGATTTTTGGACCCTTAAAAACGCCTTTTTTGAAGGAAAAACAGTGGCGGATCCGAGACAGCAGCAGCAGCGGCTCCAGCATTCTTTGAAGGGGAAGGGGGGCCAGGCCCGACCCAATAATCCGGCGATCTTATTTGAATCCAAAATTTTTGCCAAATTTTATAAATTTTTGCCTTAATTTTACGAAAAATTTCTCTAATTCTAACAAAAGTTTGACGATTTGTTTTAAAGATTTCTTAAAATTTCTTAAAAGTATGGACAATTTTGTGAAAATTTATATATATATATATATATATACACTTTGTAGGGACCCGACACCATAGCTTCCTTCAAAATTTTTAACCAACCTTACTCTACTCCCCCCCGCCCAAAACGTTGACGTACCCTCTCCCAACTTCCGGCTACTCCCCCCAGCGATTCTTGGACCCAAAAATCTAGCTAGATTTGGCAGTAAATGGTCATTTTTGAAAAATTTTTCTCAAAACCGACCGACCCCCCATTAAAATTTAGGAACACCCAACTTCTAGCCAAAAAATTGCCAAGAACGTGCCAAAATTCGCTTAGGTATATTGATAAAACAGCTGAAAATTGAGCAAAATGTCAAAAGTACGGAAATATTTCAGCTAGCGTTAACATATTTTTCCAGATTTTGCGGAAAAAGTTTTTCTGGGTTAATTTTCTTGCGGTATATATATATACAATATATATATATACACTTTAATTGTGTTGTATATATTTTTATTTCAGCTTGATCTTGGTACGAGCCTGATTAGCTCCGTATTATGGCTATATATATATACATATACTGGTATATTAGGCTTCATCCTCATGTACATATATATATATATTTAGTATGAATATTGTGTCCTTACCAATTTGTGCTCAATTTACGTTTTGAGTCCTGTACCGGTTACGCACGTACGTTATTATATCAACCGGACAGAATCAAAACCATTTGTGCACTTTTGCCATCACGTTAGTGGACACAAAATCCCATTATTTCATATGGCGTAACTCAAATCTATCAACACAGTGGTCATTTTGGTAAGTCTTCTTTGATACTGTTCTTTTATAATTTTGCTTTAATGGTGTTGCTGCCGTTAAATTTTCCTTCTACTTCGCTCCATTCCTTAATAAAAACTAATAAAATAATGACAATAATTATACACAAAAAACAATATCAGGCAGGCAGTAGCATGCGTTTACATACCCAGTTAATCCTGAATCCATTGTCATTATGATAGTAAACTCACACAGGCTAAAGATCAGTTAATGTGAATAAAGTTCATGCAATTGGAATTTTCTAAAACTGCATTAACAAAAAGTACGAATAGTACGTTTGCAGTTTTAGAAAATAAAGCTGCATGCTACTTAATGACGTAAAAATTATATACATTATAATTATAATTGCTTGAAGTCCAGTAGAAAAAGCTCCGATGTTTCAGCCTGAATCTGAAATACAAAAAGAAGAAAATAGAGAAAATCAGCTGAGTATATACATACACACGTACAGGTGTACCCATAGGTGTAACGGAGATTTAGGATGGGGGAGGCTCCCGCCCAACTTTTCTGGGGGGGCCTCTGGAGACACCCCAAACCCCACCCCCAACCCTCCCCCAAATTTCTATTTTTATGCCAAAAATAGCATTTTCAGCCATTTCTAATTTCAAAAAACATTCAACGATGAAGTAATTTTATCATTAGACAGTAGTTTTAAACTAGCAAACTTGTTTGCCAACATGTTTCTATGCCCAAAATAAGGTCAATATTGAGTCAGAAAGTCCATAATCCATAATCCAAAAGCACACTCAAATTTTCACCTGAAGCCTAAAGGAGCAAATTTTTTTTATTTTAAGCCGGAAAAGGTCGGAAAAAGTAGGAAAAAACCGGAAAAAAGTTTCTTTTCCGTTCGACTTTTTTCCGGAAAAAACCAAACCTAGTAGAAGCACAGCGATTGCGAGTAGTACTGTGCATTCATTATGGCAATTTTGAGCACAATATACGTAGCCCTCTTCTTTTAGACTTGCCCTTCATGCAGCACTACAAGAAGTACGTATACATAAACCAAGAGGCTATATATACTCAACGTTAAACATATAAATGGAAAACAGTTCTGAACAAAACGGACTAGCCCAGTCTTGTTTCGCAAACACCTGTCACGGCCTGCAAAATAAAAGATGTTCTAAGAGTGTACCTTTTCAGCGAGCAAGATAAGCATTAATACAATCACACTTTCCGCGACGCAGGCGCGAAATTTTCGTAAAATTAAGCAGAAAACTAAAGTTAATATAATAAAATTTACCAGTCTAGGAAAAAAGTAGGAAAAAGTAGGAATTTTTGGCCTCAAGTAGGAAAAAAGTAGGAATCTGGAAAATAGTAGGAAAAAGGTAGGAAAAGTAGGAACCGCACGAGCACTGCGCCTGCGCGCCTTCGGCGCGACTACCCCCGCCCCAGTTGGGGGGGGGGGCGGGGACCCCCAAAAATTTCTGGGGGCGATCTGGAAAAATGGCTGGGGGGGTCCCCCCCCCCAATTACACCTACGGATTTAGGCATATAAGTTTAATGTACTGTACATCAAAAAAGGAGCATTTTTAGCTAAAAAACTTGGGCACAGTTTAGGGGGTCCTTCCCCCCCCCCCAATTTCGGATTTGGGTGGGGTCCCCCGAGCCAAAAGTGGATCTTCTACTACCCCCCAACATGCTAAATTTGGTCAAAAATTGGGGGGGGGGGGAGGGATACACCTCCAGTTTTTTGCCCTGCAAAGCGTAGGTGTGGCTGGCGAAAAGTGGGGGTAGGGGTTAGAAAAAAGTAGGGAGGGGGGTTTGGCGAAAAAAGGGGGAGGGGGGTCACGAAAAGTCGATTTGAGGGGAGGGGTAAGAAAAATTTTATTGAGGGGGTCGGCGAATATCGAAAAAAGTCGGTTAAAAAATTGAAAAATTTTCTCAATTTACAGCTATTTTTAACGATTTTTAGCTTAAATAAGCGAATTTTAGCAATTTTTCGCAAATTTTTGGAAAAACTTCAAATTTTTAGTTAAAAATTTTGAATTTTTAGCTAAAAATTTTTAAAAATTTAGGTTAGGGGTTTGAAAATTTTTAGGGGGGAGGGGTGTGAATCGGTTAGGGGGGGGGGGGGGGGGGACCCCCCCCAAATTTTTTAGGGGGGGGTCGGTTTTTTCGACCCCTCCCCCCTCCCCAAAATCTATTTTTTCAGACCCCTCCCCATAAAAATTTTCAAACCCCTACCTAAATTTTTGAAAATTTTTAGCTGAAAATTCGAAATTTTTCCGAAAAACTCCAAAAATTAGCGAAAAATTGCTAGTTAATTAAGCTAGTTAGTTAATTAAGCTAAAAATCGTTACAAATAGCTGTAAATTGAGAAAAATTTTCAATTTTTTAACGACAAACCGACTTTTTTCGACATTTTTCGGCGACCCCCCTATAAACTTTTTCTTACCCCTCCCCCCCAAATCGACTTTTCGCGACCAGCCCTCCCCCTTTTTTTTCGCCAAACCCCCGCCCTACTTTTTTCTAACCCCCACCCCCCACTTTTTTCGCCAGCCACACCTATGGTTGGCGACCCCTCCACTCCATTTGGGTGGAGGGGTTCCCCCCCATCCCTAAACACACCAGTGCTGCAAAGTGCAGCACCTATTTCCGTCACATTGAATGAAATTGTGAAAATTGCATTTTCAACAGTTTCTGGAAGTATATAACAGTTTAAGTTACAGTTACAGTTTAAACATTTCAAATTGTGTGAGCACTATCAGTATCAGTATCAGTATATATAAGACATAACAAAGTCTCCACTAAATCTAATTTCAGACACACGGTACATGCAATATGCCTGTTGTGTTTAGTTAGCTCTAAATTGGCTTACGTAGGAAACCAACGAGACAAATAATTTGATTTTGTATGAAAATACCGTAAAACTACAAAATATGGGGTCAGTCCTACAAAATACTACGAATTATCGCGGATTTTGTGGTAGTGTCCTCTGATTTTGTAGTTGATGATGTTTCGCTATGTTCTTGGCCGTCTCTAAAAGTTGTATGCACGCTTTTACTCGTTAAAAGTAAAATAACAACAGCCAATATACCTTCTAAAAGTCTAGCTATAATACTGTCAATATTCAGCTTGTCGGCCTCTGCCATACCCACGAATAAATTTCTTCCACAAGGCGGAGCCTGCTTGAAATCTTAAAAGGGGCCCTTGCCACAGCTCTAGACAGACAGAGAGTCTATAAATGGCTAGCTGCCATCATGGTTCTGCACATGTGCAAAAAATTTTTATTTAAGTTTTCTACAATACATTCGGCTCTATCAAGTGAAAGAGCAAAAAAAGAGCTTTAAAATGATGTGCAAAATATCTCTAATGTACATGGTTTCTATCAAAAGTTACAGACGGTTTTACATATGGCTAATTTACGTTGACCATTTATGTAATGAAGCGAGTAAAATTAAGATTGAAATCGACTTGCTTAAGCTGTCTGCTCTTTTGATCCTCCAGGGACAAACTCGCTAGATTACAATCGGAAGGTCAGCGCGTCTACTGAGAATTAGCAGACTTAAATACCGAATCTCTGAAAGGTGTTCTGTCCAGAATCAGAGATTCTTATGGCCAACCTAATTAGGGGAGATGGTCGTGAGTTCGTTTTAAGGTAGGGGTCGTTAGGTGATCGCAACAGGATCGTTTCCAGCAAGGAGATCTCCACAGGATCTAGTTCAGCAGTAAGATCGCAACAGGATCTGGTTCAGGAATAGATCACAACAGGATCTGGTTCAGCAATTAGATCACAACAGGATCTGGTTCAGCAATTAGATCGCGACAGGATCTGTTTCAGCAAAGCAATCCCTAACTAAGTCTAGATGAGTTCTCAACAATTTATTAATTGATAACAAATTCCGATACAGTTTAAGAATAATTATGACAACAATAGATCAATTAAACAGGGACACTAGACAGTTGCTGTTCACTTCAGTTAATAACAGTATACAATGAAAGGTACAGAGTACCAGGGTTGCCAACTCTTGTTATTGATTAATATTTTAAATTAGACCAATATTAGGGAAGGACTAATTAATTTTGATACAATTGTGCTAATTCTTTTCTTTCTTCCTCTTTTCTTGCTATTACTAACAGGACTTAAACTTTACTCTAAGCTAACCCTGGGTTCCTCTTCTTCAGGTACTGTTTATAGGGTACAGTCAGGTATAGTGCGTACGTGTGAGTTGTGTATGCTAAATTAGCTTCCTTATCCGTCTAATCACAAAATCAAACTAATAAACAATTAACTGATAATTAACTAAATTTAAAGATATTACAATTCTGTTCCGGGAAGGGGTGAGCGGGCTTAGATCTGGTATTAAGGATTCTCAAGGAATCCCACAGATCTATTAAGGCTGCTATCGGACGGTGGAGAGTACAGACACAGGGGTCGGACTAGGCGGGGAGTTACCAGGAGATGCCCGAAATATAGTTAATATAAATTAAATTGATAATTTAATAGATTCTCTTCTTTAGATCAGCTATATCTATATCTTCTGTTTGATTTGGCCTTAAGCCAGAGACAGAATGGAGACAGAGGCCTCCAGGGAAAAGATGACGAAAAGGGCAAGTTGAGACATTTCAAATGAACTTTTAGAAAACTTCAATAGTCAAAATACAAATAGTGTTCGGATTAGATTAGTTGAACAGAATCACAACTGTAGGTCAAACCGACAAATGATTAGGTTCGTGCCAGGGATGTCTCTGCCTTAACTGCTCTATCACAAAGTTCCAGACTCCAATGTACCTTCTGAATTCTCTGAATTAGGTTCCAAATCAGTGACTCCAAAATAATCCAATACTATCTAATCAATGTCCACAGAATGCGTCTACAGAAACTACTGACTGATACCAAGTTCAGACTACTCTTCGCAGTGATCACAGAATCAGGTTCCAACGGATACGGAGTTTGGCAGGACTCGTCTGTGGTGAACCTGAATCAAATGGGTTAAAACCCATTAGCACAGGATATGTGTGCGGGAATCAAACCCAGCAACCATTATTTGGGATATTACCCATTAGGGCACTAATAGCTAGCTGCGCAACAGCGCAGCATTGAAAATTATGTGTAGCGC
Source organism: Trissonchulus latispiculum (assembly GCA_030248195.1). NCBI lineage: Eukaryota > Metazoa > Nematoda > Enoplea > Enoplida > Ironidae > Trissonchulus > Trissonchulus latispiculum. The sequence goes on along the minus strand of JASAND010020652.1, from coordinate 518 downwards.
TATCTTCACACGTGTGATGTAAAGTATATTCTATCTGACGAAATTATACAACTTTGAACTATTTTGACAACTGTCTTATTCATGAATGATGAAAGTGATTTCTTTTTGGGCTAGCTTACGGTAGCACTAAAGTATATATAAGCGTATGAAAACTGCAGGTCTGGATCAGTTGCAGTGGCAGTTGCAGTTGTCATCGGGTGTGTCAATTGGGTTGGGGGCTTGATTTGTTATTGGGTAGAGGCCGACTGGGCCAAGTTTAGGTAATCGGGAGTGCGCCCTCCCCTCTGCATTGTTTACTCACTTATCGTGCTCTCTGGTATGTTTATAATAGTTTTGTATGTCTGTTGGAAACTGGTATGAATATTTTAGTGTCTGGTCTAGTAGAATCTAGCGGTATTTAAGTTTGTTAGATCTAGGGACGGTCGCTTAGGGCCCACAGATAATTATTCTTTAATCATACTCGCTAACTTACAACATTCTCACTTCTTCTCTCAATTGACTGAGCCAGATGTCACACA